>JAAEAF010002462.1:0-155771 GCA_011037195.1 Triatoma infestans | reverse complement strand
AAATGTTTTTAACTGAAAGAATGTTTTTAAGAGCTGAATGCGATGTTCTACCTCCTTCTATCAATGTAGCAGCATTACCAGCATTACCTGAAGAAGCAAGTGCTAACGCAAAATGGCCATTTGAACGGATTTTAGCCAGGATTAAGTTCTCGAATGTTGCATTGATCGACCTATTCAGTTACTGTTACTCTCAATAGTGCCAATAACTTTGCCACAACATTGCAAGACAAAGATCCTGAATGAAGATTAGCGCTTCATTGTATATTTCTTCTGTGAAATCCAAGCTATGATTATGTGTTTCCTGACGTATTCTGTGCAGAATATTTTCGGCGGAGAGCGCGCCATGATCGTTACGTGTCTGCGTCTGTCTATTTCTGCCAAACTCACGAAACGTTCGGCTATTTTCCCGTTTCCTTGGGAACTTTGGAATAAAAAAGTATATACGTATAAAACACTCTTATATAGAAATGCAACGTTGTGTAAAAATTTCAAGTCAAAAACCATCGGCTACTTTTCGAGTTTTACGGCCACAAACATACGGATGCTGAATTTTTATATATTATAAATGATAAATTTTTCTTATATTCAAATTTTATGTATTTGATCTAGCAGAAATATAGGGGTGGTGGTGGGGAGATAAGTACCTACATACTAAGCTTGGTAGGTAGAAAAGTGATTATATGTTCTGGTCCATAAAGTCGCACATCCGGTTAACCGACTTTCTTCAAATTTCAAATTCCATCAATGCTTGTAATATTATGTAGGTGGTAAAACTATATATGTTATACTAAATACTTTATTGGGAAGCATAACGCTAATGTTCCCCCCCCGGAACCCCTAAAAAATCGCTTTTTTCCTGGAAAATGTTTCAAATAAAAGTGATAGGTATTTATGTGTGTAAATAGTGTAGCCCAAAATTTAAAGAAAATCGTTGAATCTATTTTGAAAAAAATCACGGAAGTCTTAAAAAAAACAAAAATTCCGTAAAATAGCACTTCCGGTTGATGGATTTTGCCCGAAATCTTCGCATCCTGTTGCAGTGATAGTGCATAAATAATGGAATACCATGATACTGCGATTTTCACTTTTGAAATATTCCCTGTTAATTATACTATATATATATCCTATATAATATATAATATATAACTATATATATATATATAGAGAACCATTCGCTAAAAACATTTTTTCCAATCAGGCAGGCTCCAAAATATGTATTTCCGGTGAAAACCTAATTTCGAAAATCTCATACGATTCCAATACTTACTCTCACTAGGAAGAAGTAAGAGAAAAAAATAATTGATTGTGCAATATCATATCAATTTTATTAAATTCCGAATATATTGTAACGTTTTTCCCTCTAAACTAGCTACTACAACTAGTTTTATGTGGGTTCGTATAGATAAAATACTCTAAACTTCAATAAAGAAAACACCAATTTATTGTGTCATACACAATAAATTACAAAATACAACACTTAATAATAATTACTTCATAAATGTACACTTCGTTTGTAACTAGAAAACTCTCTCAACTTCTCTGCGGTCCCAGTATTTATACCGCTAAAGAATCTTCTAGAACTTCCTCGATTTTTCTAAAAAGAACTAGAGGGCGTTGCCAGCGCTTCCTAGCGGCCACTAAGAGAACTTGAGGTTCCTACTTTCACTTCTAGATGGCACCACTGGCTGCTTTACAATATTATATATTCAGTTCTTGTACTTATATTACAAAAAAAAAACTATATTTCAATTAAAATATTATATCTTAATATGTATGCTTTACTAATTGAAAATAATAATACTAAATCCAATTTTGTTGCTCAATGTTTTTTTGTAACCCCCAAAATTAACCAACTTACATGTTTAAATGTAATTATGTCAATTCATGCACAAAGTCAGTATATTAAGATTTATTTTCTACCACTCTCTCTCTCTCTCGCTCATTCAATGTTCCTTGCCTACAAAACACACATTGTAATGTACGAGACTTAAACAGCCAGTCATTTTTTATTTCACTTCTATTTACTAATTTCTGTAATTATTTCTTCTTATTTTCATTTTTTTTTGTTTTTGTTATTTTCTGATTTCCATACCATTATTATATTTGTTAGTAAGTTTTTTTAATTAATTGTTTGTCACTTTATTTAAAATTTACTCATTAAAATAGAACCACATAAAACTGTCTCATTTAACATATTAATTAGCAACTCATTATTCTATATCATATTTAGCACTATTTCTAAGAATTTTGTGGGCTTTTCATAAGAAAACATCAGAAAACAGTCTTTTTAATCAAAGGTTATATTTAATCTATCTAGGATCAGTTATATTAATAATTTTATATTTTTATTCATATTTATATTAATAGTAATGGTGAAGGAAAAGGATCGTGAGTTTCGGTCTTTTTTTGAAAAAAATAAAAAAATAAAAAAACTTAAATTCTTGCCAACGTTTCGACAAATATATTGTCTTTTTCAAGGCATAAAAAATAAAAAAATAAAAACTATTAAATAATCTTTAAAACATATCAAACTTGAAAACTTATGTATAATTTTGTAAATAAAAAGTTGAGAACACCTCAACAACACAGAGAATAGTGAACAAATGTTCTTTTGTTCATTGAATGAACATAATGTCATTTGTTCACTATTCTCTATGTTGTTGAGGTGTTCTCAACTTTTTAGTTACAAAATTATACATGTTTTCAAATTTTGATGTTTTAAAGATTATTTAATAGTTTTTTATTTTTTTATTTTTTATGCCTTGAAAAAGACAATATATTTGTCCAAACGTTGGCAAGAATTTAAGTTTTTTTATTTTTTCAAAAAAAGACCGAAACTCACGATCCTTTTCCTTCATACAAGCAACGGTCGAAAAGAATCTTCCATAATAGTAATAGTAATCAGCAATAATAATAATAATAGTAATAATAATAATAATAATAATAATAATACATATAATAATAATATAATAAAATGATTAATGATGATATAATAATAATGATAATAGTAATAATAAGTAATAATAATTAATAAGGGGAAGGGATTAGCTCAGTGGTAGGCGCTGGACTAGCAACGCCTGGAGAGGGTCACGGTTCGAATCCAGCCGTGCTACCCTTAGATTTTCTCTTCCTAGGAGCCCCTACAGCTCACTGTCCGGTGATGGACAGTGTTGTCTGTAACGGGAGAACACTGTCCGGAGGCTGGCAGTGCACCGAGAAGGCTCCGGGCGCAAATGACCACAGATGTTGAGACGCCTTAAATTAAAAAAAAAAATAATAATAATAATAATAAAAGTATATTCCATCCCCAGTGTTGGAGGACAGTAGATACCGCGTATATTGTGCCAGAACTGTTATATCTGACAGGAATATTAGTCATAATAGGTCGATATCATCCTTGAAGACAAATTAAGGAACGATGTAAAATTAATAGATATCGCTATGCCCAACGCACATAATTTAACTGAAACTGTTGAGGAGAAGCAAAGAAAATATGCTGAGCTTTTGGAAGAAATTACAAGAATATGGAGGGCAGAGAGAGAGTCGACGGTTGTTCCTCTTGTCATTTCCACGATTGGCATTGTCCCTAAATGCCTACTTGATGATATCACGCTTCTCAATATTCATCCTAAATTAACCACTTATATTCTAAAGGCCGTCATTTTGGATACATGCAGCATTGTATGGCTATTCTTTAAATAATCAATGAAATAGTGCTCTTTTTTTTTTTCTTTTTTTTTTTCCGAGGGTTCTGTACAGCGACCATTATGTTTGATCTATTTTACCCCCCTCTGGTGCCCAGGATAAGCTGGCTCATCTATACCACCCTCTCCAGGTTGAGCTCCCTAAGGAATCCGAAAATCCTGGAAGGTTCTAGGGTGGGTATTTCCCCCTCCCCTATCTGGTAACGACCCAGACTACTGAATCTTCTTTGAATGACGGCTTCACAGCCTGTGAGGAGATGTATCGGAGTTTCTTCCATCTCTCCACAGAATCTGTATGTGCCATCATCGTCTAGGACAAGCTTTCTCAGGTGCCCCCTTTGTCTGCAATGCCCCGTAAGGAATCAAGTAAAAAATACGGATCCCATTCTTACTCAGACTGATGCAGCTTTCGACCTTTCCTGGTTATAACCACACCCAGACAGACCTTAGCCTGCCTCAGTCTCGGGATGGTGTTCCAGAGACGAGCTCTTTCCGCCACCTCCTCTTTCTTGATTTCTTCTAAGAATACTTGGTCGCTGATCTTTTGCCAGGGTGTCGGCTACCTTATTACCCTCCACACGCCGACATGTCCCGGCACCCAATGTAGGGTAACTTTATTTCTTTTGCCTAGGTCATTAAGCTTACCTAGGCATTTCCATACCATCTTAGAACTGATTACATAAGAGCTCAGTGCTTTAATGGCCGCCTGACTATCGGATAGGATAACTGGAGGAACCCCTTGACCCCGCAATTGTGCTTGGTAAAATCTGCACCTTTCTTAAAAATAAAAATGCCAGCATTAGCTGAGAAAAAATATGGATAAACTTTGAAATTTAACGCCATCAATTTTCGCAGAGCCATTTTTTTTTATATTTCAGATAAAAGTGATAGTTTTATAGCTCCCCAGATAGCATTCCAAGTAAAAGAAAAAATCGATATCTAATCTTCGAAAAAATATCAAAAATCCATTCTGTAAAGTGGCAATTTCGATATCCCGGTTTTCTTGTAATTCCATTATTCTAGCATTTCTTCTAATTTACTTCAAAATCATATAGTTAGTAGAACAATACATCGTATTAAGGCCCCTCAGACTCTCTGTAATACTGCCAATATTAATATTGATATTGTCATTATTACTGATAGTGTGAGGGCAGGTACTGATGGACTGATGCAGGAATTGATGGATAACTATCATAATTAAATAGCAGGTAGAGACATTTTGATATAAATATATAATAAATTATAATAGCACTTAAGAGGTAAACATAACGCCACTCCTCTCCCAAAAACCACCTTAAATGAATTTATTCTCTGTAAAATATTACTAATAAGATTTGGAGCTCTTTATCTTTCTAGTGTTTTGTAGTCAATATATTATATTTAAAAAAAAAATTGTTATGTTGAAGCCGTTTTCGAGAAAATCTCAGAAAACTAAAAAAAAACAAAAAACTGTTTAGCAGAAACGCACTTCCGGCTAACCGCTTTTCTTGAAATTCGGAATATTGTCAACATATTTAATTCTATTTAATATTATTTAGATATTACAATTACTATGTCCTCACGCGTTGGTCTAGTGGCTAGCGCACTCGACTTTCGTGCGAGAATTCAGGGTTCAATTCCCCGTAAGGGCAAAGTCGGTGTTGACCCAGCATCGTGATAAAAAGTGGGAAGCTACAGTTATTAGCGCTCTAGATAGCGAAGGCAGGAACTAAACGGCGTGGGAAACTGCGGCGTGCTTACCAGACTCCCCCCTCCTATTCAAACGCCGTCTGGCAAGTCTTGGTCCTTCATGGGCTGTTGCGCCGTAGGGTTTTTTTTATATTTATTTCTTTGAATTGAAATAGCACTCTAGGAAAAAAAAAAAATAATTCCACATTACCCCTAAAAACTTCCTTAAATGAATTTTCCCAAAGAAATGTTACAAATAAAAGTTGTAACTCTCTGTAATTTTTTTAGCTAATATACCTACATAGTTAAAAGAACAATTTTTTGATCTGTTTTCCAAGAAATATGCAAAGAACTGAGAAAAGTGATACTTTCGGTTGAGAAATTTTGACAGGTAAGTTTCTGGCGGACCTCATGGTGATAGCTACCCAAATGGTAATTACCAAGTATGAATACTCTGCCGATTTTTCTTATTGAAGCTATGCTGTTCACACAGACGAAGACCATTTTCTTTAAAACAAAAAAAAACAAAAAAAAAAAAACACTTTTTTGGATTCAGTGGACTTTGTAACCTGCATTTCCGTTGATAACTTGATATCGAAAATTTGACACAGTTACAATACTTCTTCTAAAAACAGCAGTTACAGAACGGAATAATATAATTTCCTAGTTACTAGACAGTTTAATATTTATCTACTTTATAAATACTAGCCTAAAATTAATATTGATTTAATTATAATGTATTCCAAAAATTAAGCCACAAGAAGTGCTATTTAGGCCTAGCCGTCACTATGGTTATTATCAATTTAATTTATTAATAGGAACCGTCCCAGTGATGGTAATTTTACAGTTAGTTTACTGTATCAAAGATCAGGATATGACAGTTGTCAGAGTTCTTGACATTGTCATTATTTATCTATATTCACTGCAATAAAAGCAATGTATAGGACGTCCAATGTTTTGACACATTTATAAAATGCATTTAAGTTCCTATTATTATCAAATAAATATTAAGAAGCATTTTCATGTTAAAATCTGTGCACCACAAGCCATAATAAAAGCAATTCTACAACACATAAAATAAAATAAAAATGGGGTGGGGCGGGAGTATATCCGGACCTGCATTAATACAGTATAACATTATTATATATAACATCGCCGTCCCACGGTTATCGCTGTAATCCTCCTGTAATACAGGGAAAACCTTTTTTACTGGAAACACCATTTGCCCCTTATAATATTACATGTGTTTTTTCTTGTTTTTTTTTTTTTTTTTTTTTTTTTTTGAAGTATTGGCCTGCATTTATCCCGTATTCCATGCTAACCAGACCAGTTATTAGTTAGCAGAATTTATGATGAGGAATATCTGTCTCCAAATTCTTTTTTTTTTTCTTCTTTTTTTTTTTAATTTAAGGCGCGTCAACATCTATGGTCATTTGCGCCCCTCCGGACAGTTTTCACTAGTTACAGACAACACTGCCCATGAAACGGACAGTGGAGCTGTAGAGGCTCCTAGAAAGAGAAAATCTAAGGGTAGTACGACTGGATTCGAACCCAGGTTTTCCGCGTGGGAGTCCAGTACGCTAACCACTTAGCTATTCCCCTCACTGATAGGCCTTGTTGTTAATAACAAAAATATGCGGTTTAAAGAAAATTATTAATGCATTTTACCAGAAATTCGAGAAAGTTTTTTTTTCCTTTTAGGTTTTCCTCACAATGAGGATTTCCTCACCAAACTAACCATCCTTGTATCCCCCCCCCCAAGTGCATCATGATATCAGTCAAAATTTTTTATTTTTCCCTTCCATACACCTCTCTGCAGAGCTTCTTCAGGTACTAGACCATATCCTGTCATATCCTCTTCTACTATCTTTTTCCATCTTAATTTTGGTCTGCCTCTTTTCCTCCTTTTTCCCGGGGACCATTCCATCATCTGTTTGGGGATGTTTGGCTCATCCATTCTGAGGGTATGGCCAACCAATCCACCTCCTTTCCGTTATTCTCTGGAGGATGTCCATTCTCTACATCCATAGCCTTTCTTATTTCTGGGTTTCTGACCCTCTCTAATCTTGATTTTCGGGCAGATCTCCTCCAGAAATCCATTTCCATGGCGAGCAGTTTTTTTTTTCTCTCTTGGCATCCATGAGTCCATATTTCACTACCGTAGAGCATTACAATATCAACTATAGAGTAGTAACAATTTCCGTGATAGCTGCTTCATTTTGTGGTCATCGACCGGTTTCGGGCGTTCGGGCATCTTCAGGATGCGTTTTTTAGACAGTGTGACAACACAGCGTGCACAGAGCAAATTCAGTTTACACACTTGTAGTGGAAGAAAGAAATGAAAGAAAATAAGAATTTTGAAAATAGTTTAGTGAAATAATTTTGTGAATTTTAGCTAGTTTAAATAGTTATTTTAATAAGGGCTTGTGTGTATGTTTAAAGAGATGAAATATTAGAAATAAGTAGGTAGTTACCACTGTTTTTGAAATAAATATATTCTCTAAGTGAATTTAAATACTATACAATATCAGAAATATGTTTATGAAATCTATTACTTATCTAGAATTAATGCCAAACTCTACACCTGGCACTGAATTTAGTCTAGCGCACTACCACTGACCTAATCCCCCCTTCCCTCATTCATTCATTGATCTTTAATTTCTTTTCCTTTTATCACCATCTTGAATTTCAAAGTAATGTTTTTATATCTGATCTATTATATTTACCTATCTGAATTTTGCAGCAGATTTAGATCTTTAAATTTGCCGCGATCAATGTAAGTGTTTTTATACCTGTAATATTAATCATTCTACATCAAATTTGAAGATAAATCTTTTTTAATTTCACTTGTTACTGATGAGGAAGTATTGCTGCTGAAATTTTTGCAATTGAATTTTTGTCCTGGGCACAAATGTTTTGAGGAGTACGAAAATTAGTGATTTGGAAAAGAATAAAGTGCCACTTGTAGGATATTCGTAGTTCAAGTTTATCCCTGAACAAGATTTGTAAAAAAAACTTTACTCTCATATGTTAAACATCATATTTTTAGTTTCTATTACTCCTCTTAGTAAAAGGAATCGTGGGATCGTAGTAAAAATTGTAGAAGTGAGAAAATGTTCAAAATTGTGTTTTCAATGGGAAATGCATGTTTTGATGTCGCCTTCAGTAAGAAAAAAAGGTTTTTAGCGAATAGTCTGTGTGCGCGCGCACAGGTGCTCAAACTTGGTATTCTAACTAGATACTATCACCGAATCCGTTTAAGAAGACATCTCTACATAATTGGGGCTCATGCGGGATCCATTTTGTAGAGTGTAATGGTACCGCAAAGATAATGCAACTAAAGCAGAGAAAGAAGAGGGGCCCTCTCTGGTTAACAGAGACTACTCTCTGACTTAGGCAGGCTAGAATGGGAGAACCTGTGTATATAAGCCAGTGGAAATATATCTAGAGGAGATCTATCAGATACAACCATAGAATCATTACATTACATGGTGTACATATCTCTACTATCACCATTCATTCTATCATTTTTATCATAAAGTCCAGTGCAAGTTAGTGTAAACTTAGCTACATTATATTACTGTCTTCATATCTCGTTCTCATTCAATCAAACCTAATTTAACTCCTTAACTACTCCATTATATAGAATGTGTGTGAGACAATGGAGGAAACACCCATCCATCTTATGACTGATCTGCCTGGGTTGTGAAAAAATTAGGTTCAGTAACTTTGGTGGGAATAGGATGTCTGTGGAAGAGCTTAGGCTATTTCCGCTTAAGATTATTATCCGATTTATTCGGACTGCGGTGAATCTTAGATGGATTAGATCCCCGGTCTGGATTTTTATTCTAGATCCGGTTTTTGCTGTTTTTCTTGGGGTACTTATATGGGCCCAGTGAGGCTTTGGATAGCGTAGGGTTTGGTCCCTCCCCAAAGACCAAATAATAATAATAATAATAATCACCGGATCTGACACGAATGATTCTGGCAAAATCCATAAACCGGAAGGGCAAACTGAAGAGGTTTTTTTTTCCAGTTTTTCACAAGTTTCATTTTTGAGGAAACATTCATTCCCAATGATTTTCTTTAAACTTGTATACTGTCTACACACATCTCTATCTATCTATCTCTAGGTTCAAAGTATTGTGCAATCACTTCCTATAAATGAACTCCCGATTGTTGAACTTTGCCTCATAAACATATGAATGTATATGTTGAAGTACGTGAACATTTCGGACCCCCCTCTGTCTACACACATATAAATATCTATGCTTTTTATTTGAAACTTTTCCCTGGGAAATTGAATTTTTGGGTAGTTTTGGAATGAACGATAGCGTTTAGGTTCCTTCTAAAAATACCACTTCATTACAATGTATTGTTCTAACATCTTATATTATGTAATATTAATATAAATTAGAAAGCTATCGTAGAATTTCAAATTTGAAGAAAAATTGGTCCAAACGGAAATGCAGTCTTTACAGAAGTGGTTTTGAATTTTTTTCGAATAGATTTTCAACTTTGGGATACTAAGTTGTTAAAATATAAAATATAGCAATTTTATTTGTAACGTTTTCCTAGGAAAATTGTTTTTATGCGTTTCTGAGGAGTGTGCAACGTTATTAATTTCAAATATCTTTGTTCTGGACTACAGTATTGTAACGCAGCCAATGGTGGCATCTAGGAGAGAAGGCAGGCACCTAAGGTTCTCCTAGTGGCCGCTGGAAGCGCTAGCGGCGCTCTAGTTTTCTCTATAAAAATCGAGGAAGTTCTAGAAGATTCCCCACCGGTATAAACAGTGGGACCGCAGAGAGTTGGGACAGTTTTCCCAGTTACAAACGAAATCACTAGTTTGTGAAAAGTGTATAAAAAGTGAACAAAATGAACTTTTGTGGTTTAAACTGTGAAGTAATTATAATTAAGTGTTGAAATTTGTAATTTATTGTGTATAACAATAAATTGGTGTTTTCTTTATTGAAGTTGCAATAGCTAGTTTAGAGGGAAAAATATTAGAATATAATCACCTCAAAACCGCCTGGATTGGTACTTATCCACTCATCACCTCTATATTAACTGTTTAAAGAAAAGTTGCCATTTTATATACGTACAATTCTATTATAAAATCAGTAATAGAAAGTTGGGTGAGTGTTTCACACCAAATTAAATGAGAGAAAATCGTTTTATGTATCACATGAGATTTTTTATTTTATTTTTTTATTTTTGAATTAAGTTTTTAGTTGCCTGGCATTTGGGTGATGCTGTTAATCTTTAATCTCAATTTTTTTTTTTTTTTTTAGTTAAGGAAAAGTTGTGTGGGATGTTTCAAGGTGTAGTTTTGTTGAATGAAGAAAGTTTTTTTCTGCTGAGTGTAAGTGAGGCAAGTGTAAGTGCCTACAATACTATATCCCACAACAAGAAAGTATATGATAGTGTGAGTGATACCACTACCACATAATACACAATCTCAAGCCAATGGAAAAGCAAAAGGACAGTTTTCATGCATTGGAAAAGGTTTATAGTAAAGTGGATGATTGTGTAGCCCTGGAGCGCCATCTATTGAATCTAGTAACAACTTAAATAATACTGTATAGAAAACACATATATCTATCCTACTTTTTACGTTCATACATGTGTAACTTTTAGAAAGTGTTTCGCCCCATTTTCTGTATCTTACATTTTTTCTATGGTTTTTTAATAAACCCTTATAATAAAGAAATGAAATGAAAAAAGTATATTTTATCAGTGGTAACATAGTGTCAAAAACATACAAAAGCAAAACAAAATATTAAAAAAAAAAAAAATCTGGTGTGAAACACTCACACAACTTTCTCTTACTCCAGTTCTCCAAATTATAATTGACAGCTTTTATAGTTTGTTACCAAACTTAATAAGATTCGTCGAAAACTGAAAAAAATGTTCAGTAAAAGCGCACTTCCCGTTTACTAATTTTCTTGAAACTCGGAATTTTGGCCAGGTCTTTATTTCTAATTAATTTTTGTTTGGATGATACAATTGTATAATCAACTGTGATAGCACTTTAGAGAAAAAATAACCCCACCCCCCCCGAATGCCCTTAATGAATTTTCCTGGGAAATGTTTCAATAAAGTTGTAGCTCTTTGATGTGTATTGATATACCAATGTTAAAGAAAAATCTTGGAGCCCATTTTTGAGAAAATTGCAAAACGTAAAAAAACAACTAGTAATAAAGTGGTACTTCCGGTTGAGGAATATTGACAAAACGCGCACCGTCGGCCCATGGTGATACCTAATCGTAATATTAAGTTTGAACTTTCTACGATTTTTTCGTTTTTGAGCTATGCTGTTCACATACACACACAGACACACATACACACACACACACAGACCATTTGCTAATAACAACTTTTTTGGACTCAGGGGACCTCAAAACGGATATTTCCGGTGAAAACTCGATATCGAAAATTTGACACGATTACAATACTTCCTCTTACTAGGAGTAAGAGAAAGTAAAAAATTAATTACAATTTATCAATTAAGCTATAATTAACTATTTGTTATTAGTAATTTAGAAGCAGGCCTATCCACTGAACGTGGCCTCTCCCATATAAAGCCATACATATCTATATTTCCAGTTGCTTTGAGCCAATATTTGTCGGCCATAACCGTTATTTCATCTGCTTATCGTTTCTTTTGACGCCATACTTTTCTAAAACTTGGTTACTCAGTCTGTATTTAATTTAGTCCATGTTCTCTAGTAATGTGGAAGAATCAGTAATTAGTTGTAATAACCAGACTGTTCCAACTTGAATTCAAACCCCTTATTCGAAAAAATAAATACGAAATATTGATGTGTAACATTTACATATCTTTCTCTAAACTGTACTTATTACAATACAAAAAAGGTAATTCCAAATTTTCTTGAAACTCAAAATTTTAAAAAAATATATATATATATATATATGGTGGTGGAGAACCGTATATTATACATTACGGTACAAAATAGTTCATGCAAGCAAGTAAGGTACTGTCTAGTGCCTCCTAAAGTTGGCACTACCTCATAGGAACATTTCATTAGCTTTTTCGTCTTGTTATTCTTACCGAAAATAGAGTAAGAACCGGATCCAACAAAAATGTCCTCAATGAAATTGAAATAAAGATCTTTTTTGGATCAGCCATGTTATGATAAGTAGCCAAGGCAAATTCATTCCTACTCCTCTCAGGAAAAAAAGGGAAAATGTAGTCCAAGGAGGAAATGGATTCACAATGTAAGGATGGGTATAGAGCCAAAGGACTTGGAGATAATGACTGGAGCGGCAGAAATCTTGGTTTCAGAATATAGTTTTTTTTTCCTACGCCATGACTTCGAGTATTTAGCCATTCTACGTCGCTGGCGTCTGATGTTTGTCTAGTTGGATATCCAGTGGGCATGACGTTGTGAGGGGATGGAAGAAGGCAGAACTATTCCCGTAGGCAAACCAACCAACTCCCGCCCACAAAACAGATCACATGGACTATACTATCATAATTACGAAACCTCGACCTCCACGAAACTTTTCCTCAGCGCGTGAGCTCTGCCAGGCCACTCACAATCCCGTGGTACCATTTTGCAGAGAGAACAAGTCCCCTACTTAAAGGCCTGGAATGGTCGCTGGCCCGACCATGAACAAGCAAAGCCTGACCACAGCCTACGGTTTTGCAAACATCCTCCTGACATGGTTGGAATTTATCATGCCAATCAGATGAAGCGGGTTCCCCGTACCCAAGGATATCCAGGGGGCGTGGGAACTGTCTCGGACGCGAACAACTTCACGCCCTTCCCCCGTTATAGAATATAGTGGGGATTGGCATATGACTGTTTATTGTCTACGCCAACAAAAAAAAAAAAAAATCAACAAAATACTCAGTTACTTGATCAATATACACGGTGTTTAGTAAATATATTTCAATCTTATATCACTTTCTCGGTCCTACTCGACAAAAACTCCACTAAAAACATAAAACAATTTTACCAACTATATAAGGAGAAAAGAGTGTATTGAGGTATGGTGAGTGACCGAGCGATGAGTAATGTTGTCGGCTGTTGCAGTAGAATGACAAGCGTCGGCTGGTATGAGTCGCTTGAAAAGCGATGTGGTGGCTAGCTAGAATTCTTGCTTATTTCTAATAGTCGATTAGTTAGTGTAACTAGTATGGTGAAGTCTCTCTGATAAGGACTTTTGAAGGAGAGCTTTGTTGAGACAGTTAATTGCTTGTTACAAACAATTTCTTGAAATATTTTTTTGAAAATTGTACAGTAGATTCCTCCTAGCGATAAGCTCTTTTGAATTTCTTGACTGGAATTTTATTAACTCTCTTATAATATTGTCTCGATCCAAAAACCAATAACAGAAAGTTCATACAAAAGTTCAATGCAGTAGACATCGCTGGCAAATGTATGACGATTGGGTCTTTCTTTCGTCTAGTCTTCTAAATCATGTACAAAATTAAAAAAATAAAGTTCTTGATAAAAAAAACTAAAAAAAAAAAGAAAGAAAATGAAATGAAATAAACAAAAAGAACTTTCGAGTAAATTAATAAATTAAAAAGTTTTTTTGTTTGTTTGAGAAAGAAAATAAAAGAAAGAAGAAAACTAAGTAACAGTTACACAGATGAATTAAAAGGAAAAGTGCGTCAGGATTTTTAATAGATCAGAATGACCAGTGTAATGGCAAGAGAGAGAAAACAGGCCCTCTCTGGTACTCTCTGACTTAAGTAGGCTAGAGTGGGAGAACCTGTACATAAGTCAGTGAGAATCTATCTATATATCTATCTATCAGATTAACCATACATCGCATCGTGTCATATCTCTACTCCCAACTTTTATTCTATAAAATCATTACAAGTCCAGAGTAGTTAGTGTAAACTTATAGCTATATTATAACAGTGTCTTCATATCTCGTTTAATGGAGTTGATGAGGAGAGAAATTAGGTTGATTAATTAAACGAGATATGAAGACACTCTTATAATATAGCTATAATTTACACTAACTACACTGGACTTGAAATGATTTTATAGAATAAAAGGTGGGAGTAGAGATATGACACGATGCGATGTATGGTTGAATCTGATAGATAGATACATATATAGATAGATTCTCACTGGCTTATATACAGGTTCTCCCACTCTAGCCTGCTTAAGTCAGAGTATCAGAAAGGGCCTGTTTTCTCTCTCTTGCCATTACAACCAAATTAGAAGAGAAACATATAATAAACTAAGAAACGGTTTCATACTAAACAAAATTTGAATATTAAGTTATAAATTTACATTAAAAGGACTTAGTATGAAGATAGAGTAATTAGCAATTTAGAAAAGCACAGAGAAAATAGTGAAGCTGAATAGTCGAGTAGAGCAGATTCTTTAAGTAGAGCAATGATATAGACTGATCGGATTACTGGTAAACTGAGAATGTAGAACAAGCTGGTATTTATGTAGGAAAATCTTAGAGAAATTTGGGCGAAAATAGTTGCCTAATCACATGATTAGCCCAGCAATGGTAGAAATAAAGACGTGTCGGGCATGCACTTGGAAATAGCAACAGTGACATTCTTTGGTAGGTTTGAAGGTAAATGTAGGAAACTGGGTTGAGTTATTACAAATTTAATAAGCAAAGAAGTTAATGCTAAATCTACAGGCCTCACAGCTAACTCGAAAATATAAATGAAATCTTTATCAGATATATTTTCCGTGATAGCCTGTTCTTCTTGGGGTCATCGACCGGTTTCGGGCGTTCGCCCATGATCAGGATGTTTTTTGACAAACAGTGTGATAATATAGACTTGCAGAGGGCAAATTTAGTTGATACACTGGTTTTAAAAATATATTTGTTAGGACCTATCTAGGTTGAGAGGGATGTTGGTACCTGGACTGTGAATAGACATGTTTCGGTCTTTAAAGGGGTATATTGTGTGTGTACCCTTTAAAAATGGAAACATCCAACAAGTGGGGATGTGTAACATAAACTACGTTTTTTGAAGGAGGTTTACTTGATAACTTATTACCCATACTATCTTACTATTATATTATTTATTTATTTATTTATAATGTGCGAAACAACTCTGTGTCAGCTGTGGGCTTCTGTGAAATAGTAAATACGAGCCGAATGACGTAAGATAGTATAGATATGTTGAACAAATAATCTATTATAATCAAGTTGTTTGATAATTTTGCGCATTCCATTCCGCATTTCACATTTCATAATTCACTCACATACCATCCATGCACGCATATATACTTAAATATGAGTTAATTACATGCCTAAATATAACAAACATCCCATTCAGAACAGAAACATTTTTAAAACCAGTTTAACAACTAAATTTGCTCTGTGAAAAGTGTGTGTTATCACACTGTTTGACAGAAAAAAAAAAAAATCCTGATGATGGGCGAACGCCCCCGACACTGGTCGATGACTACAGAAAGAAGCAGGCTATCAGGGAAAATATCTTTGATGCTTTCCAGCTCTACTGAACCAAATACAACAGCTTTAAATTTTAATTATTACTTGGATAATAAAATTTTTGAACCTTATTTACAGCCTTTTTTATTTTGTATTTGTTTTTTTATTCTTGTAATTACATTTGCTCCCAACGTTTCGATACTACACGTGGCATTGTCTAGGGATTTTTTTCCTTTTGCTTTCACAATACTCTGTTACTTGTTTGATATGTTATGTTGAATATAATTATAACCAATACTAAGGCCTCATTTTATTTTTAATTATAATTTTAAATTTTATAACACTGATGTGTTACAGTCATTTATTTTTATATATGTGGTTAATTTATTAAAAAGTTAGTCGCCTTGTTAATTGTATTAATTATGTGACAATGTGGTTTTTCTTGTTTTAATATATTAAGTTTTTTTTTTTTTAAACTGAAGTTTCTATGGCCGTGACATGGTCACAAAATTAACAAGGCGACTAACTTTTTAATAAATTAACCACATATATAAAAATAAATGACTGTAACACCTCAGTGTTATAAAATTTAAAATTATAATTAAAAATACAATGAAGCCTTAGTATTGATTATAATTAAAAATCAACATAACACATTAAACTAGTAACAGAGTATTGTAAAAACAAAAGGAAAAAAAAATCCCTAGACAATTTATGACACGTCTAGTGTCGAAACGTTGGGAGCAAAATGTAATTAGAAGAATAAAACAATAAATACAAAATAAAATAAGGTTCAAAAATTTTTGTTATCCAAGTAATAAATACAGTAATAAACACAGTATTAAATATTTCGATAAAATAAGTCGTCTATATGTGGCTACAAAAATCTAGGAAATAAATCCATCTTAAACGAAAAGCACTCTAAACAAAGGACCAATAGGTTGCGAAATAAATAATAGAGATCAAAATAAAACCTAAAAAGAATGATAAACATAAGAAAAGGAAAAGAAAAGAATACATCATAAAACCCAAATAGGCCGGATATTGCCCATTATGCCACAGACCTTACTGCTAATAGTATTCACAATTCTCTGCTAGTATTTAATTTAATACCCAACACATACTACAAAAAAAAAACTTTCAGTAAATCTTACCACTATAATTATATTCTACTAAAATTAAAATAGTAATAATATAAACAAAACAAAAAAGGTAAATAATGCTCATTATAAATTATGCAAAGTAATTACAGAAAAAAACAACAAAAAATCGTAATAATTTTAATTGTAACCACTAATTCTTTTAAGTTACAGCCAGTTTTCTAGAGCGGTATTATTACAAAAATATAATTAGTACTTCTAAATTATCCTAAAATAAATTTACTCCAGCTTTTATTAAAGAAAATTAAAAAGAAGAAGAAGAAAAAAGAAGGTAATAAAATTATAATTCTTGGTAATTTAATAGCTGTAATAAATTTTAATTTATATGTAAATTGCAAACATATAATTCTTTTGTCTTAAAACAAAATTTTTTATTCGTATTTTTTAAATTTTTTTCTGTTAATATCATGTTTATAAATTATTAAGTCTTTGTTTTTATGTTCTATTTTATTTGATGGTGCTGCTGCTGCATTCAACCATCTCTTTTTTGTTGCGTAATATTTGTACTGCTTATTGCATAAAAAAATGTGAAATAAAATCTGGTAGGATATGATTTTCTTATCGTGGCAGTCAATCTATTGTAATATTAATTTGGGAGGGGTAAATTTAATTAATAATTAAACAATTATAATTTATATCTTAAATCTTCTCTAAAGGGATCTCGTGAGTTCTGTGTTCACCTGAACTAAGAGGGGATGTAAAATAAATAACACATAGATCATTATTACAATGTATATATTAAATAATGATAAAATAAGTGAAAATAGATATATCGATTAAAATCTTGCCCTTAAGATAAAACCAAAATTAGAGGAATTAATTTATAATAAAACTTACATATAAAACTTGGTTGAAGGTTGGGTTTGCACTAATGTTGTCACTAATAATACATTTTCGGATTGCACTGCTTTTTCCTATACACAGATTCCCCAACAAATAACTACCAATTTCCCTTCCTTTTCCTTGAGACTCTATACATATATATGTGTAAAAATCCCTCCCTCCACTGAAGAGTGAAAGGAAGGGAAATTCCTTTCATTGTAACTGAAGGTATTCTACCTTCCTAACTGTTCTTTATTTTTGATTTCACCCAACCTTCAAAAACCCCAAATTTCACCTTACATAAAAATGTAATATTTGTTAATTTATATTTAACATAAATATCATAATAATATTTATCATTTCTCCCAGAGTTACACATATTACATTATACATATATATAAAAATTCAGCGACCGTATGTTTGTGGCCGCAAAACTTGAAAAGTAGCCGATGGATTTGACTTGAAATTTTTTACACCAAGTTGCATTTCTATATAAGAGTGTTTTTATATATACTTTTTATTCTTAAGTTCCCACGGAAACGGGACATTTCAAGAGTTTCGTGAGTTTGGCAGTAATAGACAAACGCAGAAGAAATATACAATGAAGCGCTAATCTCATTAGGGATCTTTGTCTTGCAATGTTGTGGCAAAGTTGTTGGCACTATTGAGAGTAACAGTAACCGAATAGGTCGATCAATGCAACATTCGAGAAAGAACTACTCAGAGAGCAATCATCCACCAGAAATGACTTACAGCTATTCGTCCAAGAAAATACACTGAAACTCCTATAAGAACAAAAGATAGCATTTGATACCATCATACAAGCTCTGACCAACCAATCCGGTGGATTTACTTTTTGGGCGCTCAAGGTGGAACTGGAAAAACGTTCTTTTAATTTCCTTAATCCTGGCTAAAATCCGTTCAAATAGCCATATTGTGTTAGCACTTGCTTCTTCAGGTAATGCTGCTACGTTGATGGAAAGAGGTAGAACAGCGCGTTCAGCTCTTAAAAACATTCTTTCAGTTAAAAAACATTTTTCCTTTCTTTCCTTTCAGTTCACAGCAACGCAGAGTAGGGTATTAAATTGAATGATGTGTTTTCTTGCTGAATCTATGTTAACTATCATACTTCTATTTACTTCCCTAATAATTAAAATCAGACTGAGCCACAGCTAAGCGTGGCCGGGTTTAGCTAGTAGAATTATAAAATGATGCGCTATATGTCTGTCCGGCAAAATAAGTAGATTAGATTTTGTGAGGGGGTTGGCTATGAAGTTCCATAGTTGAAATTTTGGCTGCAAGGGGGTAGCTACTGGGTGGTCCGAGGAGCAGCCACACTTACAGCATACACTCGAAACCTGTCTGCTTAATAAGACTGCACAGTCCCGAGAGGGGTCCTTGCGTGAAGCTTTTAGACGCCCAGCCTCTCTACAAAAAGAGGCGAAGTCTTCGCCACTCAAGCCCCTTACACCAATACAAGATATAGAGTACCGTTTCCTCCTCTTCCTGAAAAACCCACTACATAAGCTATCCCTTGTCAGGCCCATGCAATGCATGTGTTTATTGAGCCTACAGTGACCCGTCTTCCGGATGGCCCCTCGGTCTTGAAAGTAATCATTATGAACGACAAATTTGGAGTAAGATGTGTCCAGACAAAAGAAAATCACTTCTAAATATTCATAAAAGGATAAGTTTCATAATTTAACTGACCATAGATGTAGTTTTACGACAAAAATTAAATATAGTAGGAAAAAATATTCAAATAAATGGCCAAAAATGCAATTTCATCTATATCGCATATGCATTGTTCTTTGTTGCATAATTAGGTTATGTTGTCTTATGCAGTGCAACAAATACGTATAGCACAAAGATGGTGAACCTAAATTTGATGGATGCTTCAAAAGTGAATTTATTTTTATTTAATACCAGCCCGCCATCAATTTTTTTGGGGGGGGAGTAAATTAAAATGTAAATTATTTTAATAATACACGCACATACACAATATTATTTTATTTATATTAACAATACAATACTTCAATAAATTTTATTATCTTTGACAATGAATTATTTATATTAATAGAATTATCATTTTTTGTTGATTAAAATACTTTGAGGTGCTAAAGTGTTTCAGCCATCTGATCGCCTATATTTTTATTATGTGTAATTATACGAAAACCAGATGTAAAATGCAGCAAAATGTAAGAATCACATCAGCAACAGTAAATAAAAACTTGATTTTCCTGTGCAGTTAACATAACTTACTGCAGTATTAATTGCCGTAGAAGCACTTACTTTGTAATGCTAAGTTCTTTTAATTGATTTGCGCATCCAGCAATAAACTGCTCCCAAATCCAGTTTATTCTCCGGACTAGGCACCCTTCGATTATCACCTAGTTTCCAGAATAAATTGAAAAAACTATAGTTTGGAATAAAATTTAAGACCCTAGGCGATTGACATGTGAGTTAAGGATTCACCACAAAACGTTTTTTGAAGATGGCCTCAAAAAAAAAAAAAAAAAATAGTATCACTTGAAACAACTGAATCCATCTAAATAGGAATTTTATTGAATAATTTCAATGTAATATTCATGAAAATGTAAAAAATTCAAAATTTTTAGCACAGTTCTTAGAACTTTAGAAAAAAAAACAACATATATTTGAAATAGCAAATATATAATTTCACTGTCGTCAAATTTTATTCATGACAACGTGTCTTCTAACACTTAGTAGTCGAATTATACGATAGAGTGTTAAGCATTTAGCGGTTTATTAAACAACTATGCACTAAACTGTTTACTGGCAAGATCGTCGGACACTTCATGAAAATGGGGTTCGTCAACTCTTCTTTTTGGTTTATGTTTGTTTATATTAAGACTTCCAAAAAACGAGGAAAATGTTTTTTCCTCGCGGCTTGCTCTCCTTTATAAAAAAAAATCTGTGTTATTCTTCTTTAAACTACTTTAATCATAAAAATATTTTAAAGATTATGTTTTTAAATAATTAATTATTTTTTTAGTGTCTTATGTAGCTCTACAATATCAATTATGTGTCATAACTGACTTTTTGTTTATTGAGAGTGAATTGATATATTTATTTCTTATTTTTTAAATAGAGGTTGCTATTTTATGTATTGATGTTATTACTATATTGTAACGTTTTTCCTTCTAAACTAGCTATTACTAGTTTTAAGTAGGTTCGTTTAGATAAAATACTCTAAACTTCTATAAGAAAAACACCAATTTATTGTTTTACACAATAAATTATAAATACAACACTTAATCTTCAATTTTACCAATTGGTTTTTTGATTAGCTGTTTTGAAATAGTGTATGTTTTATTGGGATGAATGAAGAACCAATTTGTAGCCAGATGTATTTTTTATTATGATATTAATTCAAAACATTCGTCGTTGTCAAAACGTTCGTTTTGTATCAAATTTGCACAAAAAACTTTTTAATATTCACTAAAACCATTTAAGACAATTATGTTATAACAAAATGTTTTACCTTTTTGATAATGGCACGTATTAGTGCTGAAACGTCAAAGAACAGGCAACGACGAATGTTTTGAATTAACACATAATAAAAAATACATCTGGCTGTAAATTGGTCCTTCATTCATCCCAATAAAACATCATACAACACTTAATAATAATTAATTCACAGTTTAAACCACAAAAGTTCACTTTGTTCACTTTTTATACACTTTTCACAAACGTACACTTAGTTAATAACAAGAAACTCTCTAAACTCTCTGTTGTCCCACTATTTATACCGGTGGAGTAGGGTCTAGAAGGTTATAGATTGTTCTAGAAAGGGCTAGGACGCGCTGCCAGCGCTTCCTAGCGGCCATTAGGAAAACTTGAGGTACCTGCTTTCTCTCCTAGATGGCACCAGTGGCTGCGTTACAATATATTTTCACTTAATTTTGTCTATGTTCGACATATTGATATACATTATATGTATTTCTCTCTCTCTCTCTGTCTTTTCACTCTACTGTCACTAAACTTTAATTTGCTACTTACTTAGGTAATAATTGCTATTTACTTTATGTTACTTTCTCAACTCTTGGCAACAATGTAACGGTTATAAGCCAATAAAGTTATTATTATTATATTATGACTTCTTTCTTAATGAAGGCCGTTTGGCTTGAGAGTCTTTAGTTGCTGTTTTTAACTTTCGATTTTTAAATTGCAGAATGATTTAAAAACTGCCAATTGGATCTTCTTTTATTCGGAAATTCACTTGGTGAATTCACTTGGCTTATACTTAAAACTAGTCACCTGGATCTTTGGAGTCGCTTATGGCGTGTCAGATGCGCAGTAGTAACTTCATTGTTGCTGACCCATGATAATGATGAGAAGTATAAATATATCCATCACAGTTCTTCCAAGAAGGTGTGCTGAATTCGACTTCTGAAAGTCGAATGCCTCTCTTAGATATAGATTAGATTGTTGTAGGGGATTATTGCACTGCGACCTGAAAGATCTATTGTGCCTCCCCCCCGGAGACTACTCCAATGCACAGCCAGGCTGCAAGCAACATTCTCTAGCTACAGACAACACTGCCCATCACCGGACGGACAGTGTGTTGTAGAGGCTCCTAGGAAGAAAAAAAAAATCTAAGGGCAGCATGCTGGATGCGAACTTGGAACTTCCGCGTTGCTAGTCCAGCCGCTACCACTGAGCTAATCCCTTCCTTCTCCCTTGGCTTTCGCCAATTAACTAGGACCCTAGTTTGTGTACTGTGTTTGCCCTTGTCTGTAAAGTGTAAAATTGTATGCAGTTTAACTGTATTGTGTACTGTTCTGATGAAGTGCAAGGAGTACAGAGAGCTGTGGTAACCCGTGCTGTCGCTACTCCCCAAGTAACTGCATGCAACAGATGTACCCCTTGCGGGCAAATGCCTCTCTTAAGTACCTGAACATACGGTACAAGAGAACCTGTCGGACAAATTATGCACCTTTGTTATTCTAAAGAAGATAATTAAATAAGAAAACTTACGACTTATTTACCTCCCACCAATCGTTTTTTTAATATTCTAAACAATATCCAGTATTGTTCAAATAAATAATTTTCAATATTAGCGGAAAATGAATTATAATATATGAAGTTTATTAAATTTGTGTTTTCCTGTTTATTAAATAGTGTTTCTATGTGCTATAATATAAAAAAGTGGTGAAAGTTCCCGCCGCATAGTGCTCCCTACATTGGATATACAGTACACAGTATTTAAAGCGTATGTGGTTTGTTGTTCGGGAAACAGAAAGTGTTACCGGCTGCAGACCTTATTGTACAAACTGTATACTAGGCTCTCTCACTCTCTGATAAATGGGCTACTGCAGTCTCAGTTCTCAGGACTGGAAATACAAGTGTTTTTTCCCCCATTCTTCCCTTTCTTTTTATTTTATTTATTTATTTTTTTCTTTATATAGGTCTGATATATGTCATAGTACAATAGAATCCAGTCAGCGTATATGTACATGTAAAAGCCATGTTGCTGCGCTAAGCCATATTTTATCTCATACAACTGTTTCTCTATATTCCTCTGTATTGTGTCAAACCTCAAAACTTTTGAAATAATGTTTCAATTTTGTTTTTTCATCAAAACAAAAAAAAAACTCTTCGATGAACTAAAGCACACAATAGCCTTGCTATTTTACTTTCTCTGACTCCTAATAAAAGGAAGTATTACGTTATGTCAGATTTTTGAAATTGAGTTTTCACCGGAAATACATGCTTTAACGACACCTGAGTAACCCCCCCAAAAATAAATTATTTTTAAGCGAATGGTCTGCGCGTGTTTGTGTGATTGTGTGTGAACTCAAAAATAATAAAAGTGCCATTAAATGAATTTTTCCCAGAGAAATGTTTTAAAATAAAAAAATTGTACATCATTGTATTTTGTAGTTTCTATAAAAAGTTTGAAGAAAATCTTCGGAGCCATTTTTGAGAAAAATCGCGAAAAAATTGGAAAAAAATCATTTAGTTAATTGGTAAAGTAAACACACTTCCGGTCATCCGATTTTTTTTTCAAACTCGGAATTTCAACAACATATTTAATGCTAATTAACATTATTTAGATGACAGAATTGTATAATTAAACTAAAGCAGCACTTACAGAAAACGTAACCCCAATCCTCGCCTCAAAGTACCCTTAAATTTATTTTCCCAAAGAAATGTTTCAAATAAAGGTTGTAGCTCTTTGTATGTGTAGTGATATACCATGTTTAAAGAAAATCGTTGGAGCAATTTTTGAGAAAAAAACAACTAGTAAAGTGGTACTTCCGGTTGAGGAATTTTGACAGATAACGCACTGTCAGATCCCATGGTGATATCTAAACGGAATATCAAGTTTGAACTTTCTACGTTTTTTCGTTTTTGAGCTATGCTGTTCACATTCATACATACAAGTACATACATACATACATACATACATACAACATACATACATACATACATACTACACACACACACACACCACACACACACACAACACACACACCATTTTCTAAAAACCACTTTTTTGGACTCAAGGGACCTCAAAACGGATATTTCCGGTGAAAACTCAATATGGAAAATTTTGACACGATTACAATACTTCCTGTTATTACTAGGAGTAAGAGAGAGTAAAAATTACAGGGCACTCAAATTTGATATTTTTTATTATTTTTAGATTCCTCTACCACATTTCACAAGAAATTTTTGGGACATTTCCTTTCAACTTGGTTGTTCGACTTTATTGATTTTGTTATTATTTGCGATATTTCTATAAACTGCATATCACAGCCTATCAAAAGTATTTGAAATATTGACAGTCTGTGAAACTTGTTTTTTTTCGGTGGTTCTGCGGAGGGAGTTGAGGCAATGTTAAGCTTTCCTCTAACGTACAATATGATATATGCTATTGGAAGATGCGTTCAATCTAACCTCGATATGGGATATAGGAATTAGGACATTGTAAGGAATCCTTTTGGATAGCCAAGCAGCCATGAGAACACGGGGCGCTTTTGACATCAGCACTAAAATGGTTTGGGAATGCCTAGATAAAGTTAATGGCCCAGACAGTAGAAAGAAATCACCACCTGGTGGGTGCCAGGGCATGTTGGCATTGATGGGAATGAGATGGCCGAAGCACTGGGATAGATAGATGGTGTGTGTATACCCGCTTCTGACCTGCAGATAACGCGGTATTCCAATTCTGCAAGGCTGAGGAACAAACCCCGGTACACATCCTTTGTGAGTGTGCCGGCCTGGTGAGGACAAGGTTTCTTCAACTGGGGACAAACAAACCCTAAGCCATGATCTTCATGACATAGCCATTATCAGCTTACCTAGGCCTGATTAAGAGGGCGAAGCGGAGGGATATGCTCCACAATAGACCTCTAATTGTAGGTTGCATTGGAATGAGGCCCGTCGTCTCCGTTTCTAATCTAATCTAATCTAATTCCCGCTTCTATAGCCTGAACCTTTTTGTGGGGTCAGCGATCTGTTTCTCCTGTAAGAACTCAGGAAGGAGGAAGAGGTAAAGAGGTTTTAACTCTGGAACTTCCTCCCCGGATTGCGGCAGGCCAAGATCTGCCTGGGAAATCATAACAAACGGAGATCGGAGGCCTACATCTTATCTTAGTAAGAACAAACTCCGCGTTCTTATGGGTTTCCTCACTGGGCATTGTCGACTCAGAAGACCTGGTGAAGATGGGCTTGGAGAGTGACAGCATGTGAGATTCTGTGGGAAGATGGAGGAAACTCTATTACATTTTCTAACGGGCTGCGAGGCTGCAACCTAATGAAGATTTAAGAACCCTGGTAGTTGCTAGGAGAAGGAGGGGAATATATCCACCCTAGATCCCTAAGGATTCCTTAGGGATCTTAACCTGATGGAGGTGTTGTAGACGGTGTTCGCCTGGGACGTCTGTTTGGGAGGCGTGGGCAGCCTAGGGGGCATTGCACAATTGATTGTAAGGTCGTAGTGCATTGCACCCACCCCCCCAAAGTACAATATATGGTTCCACCACTATTACCTACACAATATTAAGGCACATTAGAAGCAATGTAGAATTCCAAATTTGAAGAAGATCGTTTAACCGAAATTGCGTCTTTATTAGAATAATTGATTTTGAGTTTTTTTTGGGGAGATTTATCGAAAATAAACTTGGAATTTTAACTGCACATTATAGATGTACCATTTTTGTTTGAAATCTTTTTCTATAAAAATTGGTTTTCCAACCTAAGGAATGTGTGACATTAAATTTCAAATGTTATTGGAATTCGTTCAATTGGCGCTGTTAGCACATCTAAGTAATTTGTTTAAAGAAAAATTAATCGATTTTATAATTTTCTTGGCTGCAGCCAAAAGAAAGTGTCGTGTGATGATTTACACCAGATTTTTTTTTTTTTTTTTCATTGCTTTGCATGTTTCAACATTGATACGAAAAAAGAGCCTAGAGAAGTTTCAAAATTTATATTTTCAATTAACAAAATATAAAAGATTATATTTATAATCTTGATCTTTTAGGTTTTCGCGGCCATTTTCATGAAAAATATTTGAGTTTCCCGGTTTAGGACAGCGTCAGTCGGTTTGCTAGAAACCGACGTTTTCTCCCTTATTACAATGAACCTCCTCAGGGATGTTACACATTGAAAGCGAATAAAGTAAGCCTATATAACCATAGAGAAAATTAAATATTATTTTAAAAATTTCTAAATTTTATGCCGTATATTTTTGAGGTTATAGAGTTTTTTTTATTACTAGTAATAAAGAATATTAAATTTTTTATTTTAAGTTGTTAATATTACATTTTACCAAGGCACACACTCAAGGTGTAGGACACTCGGCGGGATCGAGAGTTCGTTTGAATTTTGTTCGTCTTCGTCATAATTCGATCCAAATTATTTGTATAATAAATCCAAACAACAAAGATAATAAGTTGAACTCAAACTAGTGTTTGTTAATTAACGTCCTTAATATTTGTTTTTATTTCTTTTTTTTTTTCTTCTGTTATTTTACTAAAGAATATATGACACAATACACAAATTATAAAAATGAGCAATCTTGCAATTATTTACAAGAAACACACGTAGTTCCAACTAAAAGTCAAAAAAACCTCCATGCAGAGGTTATCTCACCACAAGCCACAGCAACAATGTTTATTAGTTCGGTTTCTCCAGATTACCAACAGATAGCAACACCGTGTTCTTTATTTTGGTTCCTCGGTCCACAAACAGATAGCACTACTTCCTAGTAGCCGGGAATTTCCCTATGAGGCCTTACCACGGTAAAATTTGAAGAAAATCGATTTATCGGATTTTCTTGCCACTTTGTTCTTAAATCTGGAAATAATTATACCATGTAAATCTAACACTTTTATCTGAAAGATTTTTTGAAAAAAAAAACAATGATTATTTTTATCGTTATTACGGAGGGACCTTCAATGTTTGATATTTCCTTTAAACTATTATTATTTCAGTGTAATAAAGGATAATACGATTTTATATTATTAACTGAAATTAAATATTTAATAAAATGTTACAAAACAAAGAATCGAATTTGGCATATTTTTTTAGTAAAAGCTGTTTGTGTAATGCATTTAGGAAAAACAAATAGCATTGTTTTCTTCTGGACCAATGTCACAAGTTGTAGGCGTTCCAAATGCTGAAAAAAAAAATTGCCAACGAATCTACAAAATGAATTATTGAATTATTTAAAGAAAATATTCTAATTTTGTTTCCCAAACGTTTGATTTAGATCTAGCTAATGTGTTCATTAGCAACAGCATCACGGTAACGCTGCCATTGAGCCTCCACACGCGCACGTCAACTATGCATTACATCCACTGTCAACGCCCACTACAATGTATTGTCAAACTGGCTTCAACTTTGGCTGCCAAACTCTCATCGCTGTCTCTAGCGCTAAGAGAAATTGAATAAAAGTCGACCACCTGAGATGTTTAGCAATATTAGTGACCAGTTTAAATTTACAGATGGTCACAAGAACAACTTTAAGGCTCGTTTCACACTATATGTTTTTTCACCGTACGGCTTTTTGCCGTGACAATGTTGTTTTCACATTGCACCGTTTTCGTATTACCGTCAGCGTATAATGTGAAAGGTCCCATGCTTTTCTTCACTCCACTAAAAAAGTCCGGCCGTACGGTGAAACCGTATAGTGTAAAACGAGCCTAAGGAGTTGTTGCTACATCAGTCTTGAAAGTTTTACTACCCTCCATTTTTCCACACTGCGACACCACGGTTAACACAAACAAGTATTCTAACTGGTCATATCATTCTACAAGCGACTTATAACAACTAACTCCACCCAGTCAACAATCATGACTTATCGCTCGGTCACTCTAACCTCTACTCTGTAAATCTTTCAAATAAAAATTGTGAATTAAGTATCAGTCAATGTTCTTTCATCTCACCATTCGTGATCACCATTCTGCTACCATTACATTACCTAAATAATCCTATATAGTAATAGAATTATAATAAAACAAATATTGTCTAATATTAAATGAAAGTTAGTGAGTGAACTTACTGGAAGAGTGGGGGAGTGCGGGAAAGGTAGGAGCTATCAATATAGGAGGACAAGCGTACACCAATGTACACACAGATGGAAGTTATAGTAGCCGTAGGCAAGGCGAAATTTCCGTAGCCGAACTTCCTGAACTGACTGTAGCCAAACAGCTTGCGAGTTCCGGTGGTGAAGCTTATTGCTAGTAAATTGTCTTCAAGAGTCTACCGTTAGAAAATTGGAAAATCTACCTTATATTGTGTATACACACATTCAATTCGTTTCTTATTTGATTGTCTTCTCCTCTCTCTCACTCACACACACACACACCATTTATTTCTTATTTTATCCTTCTTCTTCCCACCGTATATATATATATGTATATATCGTTTCATATTTACTTTTACTAAACTTTATCACCTTGGTTATTTTGGTGTATGAAATTTTTAAACACAGCACATAGCATGATATTAGCTATGAATTTAGAAGTTAACACACATTTGTTTAAAAGTAGCACCTAACATTATTTTACCAACAGAACCGTTAGTTTTTCTCCCTTCGTTAAAATAACTTTAAGCAGCCTTTTTTAGATTGTTTTCAGCAGCTATCGACTATAGTCTATTTTATTTTTAATTTTTAATTCAGAAGACGGATCAGTGATCCAGTTTACAAGTTTAAACTTAAAAATATATAAAAAACTCTTTACAATATAAAATATAAAATAAACAGACACATACTATATAAAAGCAAATAATATATTAGATTTTATTGTAATTAAAATGTACTTATTGTCTAATATCTAATTAATCAAGAATATAAATTTATACTTTTAACTTTTGAATGTGGATGGTAAGAGAGATCATAAGTTTACATAGGAAAGAGAGATCATAATAATCTCTCCTGGCTGACACAGTAGGAATATTGAGAGGTACCTGAAAATCAGAATAGATAATGTTTTCTTTAGGAATCATAAACGAAAATCCAACCACCGAAGGAACTTGTTCTTAAGTCTCTGAAATTAAAGTCTTAATGGTAGATCTATGTATCTTGCAAAATGGACTCCACATTATTGAACCATCATCAAGTTGGAGTCTTACGAAGGGATTTATACAGAGTAACATAAGAACAACTGTCAGAAAAATTCCTCGTGTTTCTGAAGACAAATCCAAGCGTTTGCTTGATGTGATCAACGAAATCCAATTTAGAGTTTAAGGTTACGCCCAAGTCTTTTACAGATGATACCCTATAAAGTGTAGAACCATTTAGAGTATAATTCCAAATTGTAGGAGTACACTGCCTAGTGAGGGAAGACACAGTATACTCGGGCAAGTTCAGTTGTAAACAGTTGTCGAGGCATCAACGAAATAAATCTTACTTAAATAAAGTCTAGTAGTGGCAGATAAGTGCGATCTGTTCAGAGCATAACTTCCAATTGGAAATAAAAGGTACTTTGCAGAACTTAAGCAGTAGAAAGGCTTCATGCTTGAAGATCATTCATGATTGTATATCATTAGGTCTCTTGAGCCCAATGTGTTCCGTGGGATTCACATTCACGTCAGCACTGTGAATTAATAAATTAATTGCCATAGGTCTTCCCAGCATTTCGCCAATTGATGGAACAATTTGGAATTATGGTAATATGTTTGTAAATGTGTAGAAACATATTTCGCCACCGATGGACCCAAGATATTTGACATCTTTCATTGTAATATAAATTGAATATATTCACTCAGTCCTTATTTATTATTAGGGAAAAAAAAAAGGATTTGTGACTTTGTAAAGTTTGATACACTTGGTTTTGGATAAATGTTTTTCTAAAAATAGATAAGTTGGATTAAATAATTAGTGAAAGTAATTAATCTGGGCTAATGTACAATGTTCCTCCTTCTTCTAGTTAGTGGAGATATTGGGGAAGTAGGGAGAAGTTCTATCTAGTCTATTAATAGAATGAAATCCCCTCCTGCATTCATGTCAGATAACTCTTATCTTTGAATTCTAGGGACATACAACAAATTACTGTCCATAACTATCTTTTATATCATTGGCTGCCAGACATTATTTTAATAATTTTCATTACCAAAATGTTGTTCTATTTACTTTATTGCTAAAATTAATTATGTAATTCTCATTAACTTTTAATTTCTTTGGTTAATGAAAAGTTGCAATCAGTATTTATTCAGATGAACAAGTGACGAATTTGGTAGAAATGTACACACTTATATGGACGATCTATTTGCCAATCATTTATAAAAAATATTTTACAATGTCAAATAGTGATAATAAATGCAAACATTGTTCGGTTGTTTGTGAATAAAGAGTTTATACAAATATCTGGTTTGAAACACTCACACAACCACTTTCTCTAAACAATAATAAAAATATATAATTGTTTACAAATATTTAAATGGGCTTGCTTTAAAAAAAAAAAATAGGGGTTGAAATTATCACGTATACATGAATGTAACTAGTACGGAAAAGCGATCTCCAGAACCCATGTAAAATCCGTTTTCCCAAAAACATAGTTTAATTGAAGTTATAAAATTTTATCTGTGCAGTGAAGCATTCCAAAGTTTAAAACATTGTAACCATTTTCGAGAAAATTCCAAAAAACATAAAAAACAAACTGTGATGGATGCAAGAAATTATATCTATTTTAATTGGAGAAAATTATGAGAAAAATGCGAGCTTGTTGGCCAGGTAGAAAAAGTACAGTTACAGGAAGAGTTCATGAACCTTGTTAGCATTGTTTACCCCTTCTTCTCATAGGGGAAGATTTGAATGAACAATTAGAAGACATTCCTTCAAGACAGTCTGAAAGAGGTCCCCAATCAGAATACTTCAGGAATCAGCGCCAGATAATAAGTTAAAACATAAGAGTTTATTCCTACTAATTTCAGTAAATTAATAAGCATATTGCTGTGTTATTGAATAGCATTTAAATATCTTTAAAGATAATATATTTAATTTAATCTACCGTGTTTTTTTAATAAGTAAGTGGTAAGTCTACAGTGGATCAAATATTTCCCCTCCGCAAGATAATCGAAAAAGGTATTGAATTTAAAACGCCAATCCATCATCTTTTCTCAGATTTTGCCTACGATAGCGTCCTACGCCCGAAACTGTATAAGGCTATGGAAGAGATGAATATACCGTTGAAGCTTATCAGGCTAGTGCATATGACGATGAAGGAAATATCCTGTTCAGTTCGGATTCAATCTGATTTATCCCCTGAATTTGCGACAAACAAAGGGCTGAGGCAGGGGGATGCTCTCGCCTGCCTCCTTTTTAACCTAGACCTAGAGAAGGTAATAAGGGATTCAGATATTCAGACTTCTGGAGTCATATATAATAAATCAGTCCAATTGCTGGCTTATGCGGACGATGTGGATATCATAGCTCGTACCCTTCCTGCATTAAAGAATGCCTACCTCTCTCTACAAAAAGCAGCTTTATCAATGGGACTGATTGTAAACGAGGAAAAAACGAAGTATATGTACGTTGGGGGAGGCACCGGCCCTCCGAGAGAGAATTTGCAAATCGATTCTTATGTCTTCCATAGAGTTAACGAATTTAACTACCTTGGCTCCCAAGTTAACTCCATTAATAGCACCTCGCAGAAGATCAATAAAAGAATTACAGCCGCAAATAGATGCTACTTTGGCCTAATGAAATACATGAAGAGCAATCTGATATCCAGGCAAACCAAAATTAGGCTCTACAAAACGCTCATTCTTACAGTTCTATTGTATGCTTCTCAAACCTGGGCCATTCTTAAGAGAGATGAAAAAAATCTCCTTATTTCCGAAAGGAAAATTCTCCGAAAAATTTTTGGTCCAATTAAAGAAGCTAATTTATGGAGAAGAAGAAAGAATAGGGAGTTGTATGAATTATATGGAGAAGCAGATATAGTGAAGAAGATTAGGTTAAACAGATTGAGCTGGGCGGGTCACGTAATTAGAATGGAACAAGATGAAGTGCCAAGGAAAATTCTGGAAGGAGAAGTGTGCACAACAAGAAAGGTCGGCAGACCGAAGCCCAGATGGCTGGATGGTGTTGCCAATGATGCGAGAAATCTCCTGGATACTCGCAACTGGAAAGCAGCTGCAACCAACAGAGACAGGCCAGGACCCACCAAGGGTTGTAGCGCCATAGAGATAGATAGATACTGTTTTCTTAATTATTCTTATTACTTCTCTCTCTTAAAACTTACAAACACAAGCCATTTTACTAAACTGCTCGTGCTACACCAACTACTACTACAAACACACAACTCAACACACCAAATACATTTCAAAACCTATGCTGTTAAGTCGGATACTTTCAGGTATCCCAGTTTTATTCAATCCTTCATAATTAAATATTTCCAATTTTCAATCTGCTTAAATTAAAAAATAGTAAACTGTTGCCAAGCCGGCACTTCTTCTTTTTTTCACTGAATATTTAGATTATGCGGCCATAACAGTTAGCAGATTTTCGAAAGAGTTCCCCACACACAGTGGTAGGGGGATCTTGCGCAGAATCATCAATTAAATGCATAATTTAGGAGTAGAAGTTTTCCGTTAACTATATGAAAATCTTGTCCATTCCTGCATCATTTTTATTTATTTATCTAACCCATTATATCCCACCGTATGATATATCATACAGTAAATTATCGATTTTTTTTTTTAAATCCATCGCTGTTATGTATATATTTCGATTCCAATACACAAATACAATCTTCATCTTTATAAAAAAAATAGTGGGAAGGTTATTCGCTAAAAACAAATATTATTGTAGAACTTTTGTTTACCTAGTGCTCGGAGCGAAAATGAGTGACCAGAAAAGGTAAGTTACCTTAAGATTTTGTATTATAGCTCAATAACAATTGCGTATACTATTAATAGAATAGTTATTACATACATTGATATTCATTTAGCTAGCAAACATTTATTTGTTTAGTTTTGGAAGCGGCACGAATTCTAGTGTATGAAATTTCATACGCTGGGCATTCAAGTGTCGTTAGTTCTTTCTTTTGCTTTTCGATATTTATTTTCTTTATAATTCTTTTTTTTTTAATTTGATTTTATTTTTATTTTATTTTTAAGATATTGCCTTGAAAATCCCCTGGATTTTGAAAAGCTAATGAAAATGTTATTAGAAGGTGATGAGGAAAATGATTTGATGGAAGAAATTGCGCAAGCAGATGGTCTTGAAATGGTTCTAGTGCCACCCGATGAAAAAGTAGATTCAGATATACCTGATGTTGGATGAGATGCTGAAGGACCACTAGCTGAATTAAATGACTTGGGAAAAAGGGTAATAGCTTGTCGGACAGCCGAAGTTAGAAAAATTGCCAATAATTGTAAATAAAATCTGTCAATTTCTAATTCAGAAAATCTTGTAAAAGATTCAGAGAAGACAAAGAAAAGTAAGCCAGTTAGGCAGTGGAAGAAGCTTTTATTAAATGATAAAGAAAAATTTGCAAATATCCATGAAACAGTACCAGACTTTGTGCAGCAGCCCAAAGAACAAAAATACCAGTCCAGCATCATTGTTTCATGATTTTTTATCAGTAGATCTAATTGACAAACTTACAGCCGAAACTGTACGTTATGCTTCCCAGAAAGGATATATAATTCAATTAAGTCACTAGGACATTTATAAATATATAGCTATTTTATTACTTTCAGGGATCAACAAAGTGCCCCATAGAAGAATGTACTGGAGGAAATCTTCGGTTACTAATAACCTTTTGGTAACAAATGCTATGACAAGGAATAAATTCGACCTTATTCACAGATTTTTTATAAATGATAATACAAATCTAGATAGTTCCGATAAGTTGTATAAAGTGCGACCTCTTATAAGAAGTTTCAGAAATATGTGGTACCTTTAGGTCAAAACTTCTCGCTTGATAAAGCAATGGAACCCTATTATGGACACCATTGCTTGAAACAATTTATAAGAGGTAAGCCCATCCGTTACGGTTTCAAGCTGTGGTGCTTGGCAAAACCAAATGGTTACTTGATAAAGTTTCAACCTTATACAGGTGGTGGTTCAAAGGAACCAGGTAAAATCTCTCGGTGCATCTATCACAGAAAACCTTTGCTTAAATTTTTTGCCTAAAGCTAGCAAAGTATATATAAATAATTACTTTAATTCACTGCCTCTTCTTGAGACTTTAAAAACTAATGGCATAGGATGTGTAGGCACAATAAGAAAGGATAGGGTAGAAAAGGCACCTCTTGAAGACTTGATGAAGAAACAAAGAGGTGCATATGAAGCAGTGAAGGATGAGAAGTCCGGATCACCCTCGTCAAGTGGAAAGATAATAATCAAGTAATTATAGCGACCAATTTAGATGAGCCTGGTGTATTGGGACAGGGTACATGCCAACGTTGGAATAGAGTGCAACGGAAAAGAACATCTTTAGTGCACCCACTTTTAGTACAGCAATACAATCAAAATATGGGAGGTGTAGATTTGTTTGACAAACTCACAGGACTTTATAGATTTAGAATACGGTCAAAAAAGTGGTACTGGCCACTAATAAGATTCTGTTTGAACGGCTGTATAGTGAATATGTGGCTGTTATATAAACAGGTTTGCAAAAAATATGCCGCTACAAGAGTTTTTGTGCCAAATAGTATCCATGGTTTTGGCCTCCCCTAGCATAGAAAAACCTCGAGTCATACGTCCACAGAAAAGATCTGCGGTTTTAGATGATGTGCGATATGACCGAAAGGACCATTTAGTAGATGGGGAAGATACACAAAGTAGGTGTGGAAATTGCGGGAAATGCACAAAATATAAATGCGTGAAATGTAATGTAGGGCCACATCCCAATAAATGCTTTGTTCTATATCATCCAAAGTAACATTATTTTGGTAAATTTTAATTATTTTATGTTCAGTCTATTTTAACATATATTTGTTGTTTATACTTTTAAATAAAAATAAATTTATAGGGAAACAAATAATTTCTTTTGATTGACCCTTCACCGTCTCTTATGACACGCTACTGCCCAACATATGAAATATCATACATGAAAAAAGACAGGTACAACAAAAAGAAAAAAAAAAGGAAAAATCATAAAATATTATAAAAATGACCTATTTACAATAGAAAATGCGAATATTTTGTTATAATTCAAAAATTTTTTTACTCTGGGATATAATGGGTTTTAACCAGCTTTTCTTAACTTTCTTGTTTTTCTAAATAAAACAGTTTTCATAGAAGACAAACATTTATTTATTTAAATTTTTTTAATGAAGAAAAATGCGTTTTACAACAAAATTTAAAACAATGATGTGAATTGAAATTGAAATTACATATATATAGAAGAAATTTAATGACTGAACAGTTTGATTTATTGGTAGGATAAGAATAATGACTGATACAAGTACCAAATCAAATAATTTATAATGGTAGAATCATGTAACAAAATAAAAAAACATGTATGTTCAAATATATATGGACAAATATATATGGACTGTTTGTATTTCAGAATAAATTATTTCGAAACTTTTATCTACTTTCCATGTAAACAGTGACGTAGAAATATATCGCTAATGCCATTAATTTGATAAATTATTTTGTTCGTACAAAACATAAGTGACATTATTTTCTTTCTTTTTTTTTTATTATTAGTAGATTATATGCTAATAGAAGAAGGGTGGGTCTAATAGAAAACAGAAATCGAATAGGTCTACATTTCAGATATCCAAGATAAAGGCGGTCAAATCGATCAAACGAAGAATATTACTGTCATCTTATATATGTGCAAACTCTTTCTGAGTCTGTCTGAAAATGTTGTTCCAAAAGCTGCTCAGGAAAATCTACCAAGATTGTTGGGAAAGGTTAGATTTTAGTAAATTTACCTGGGACCTACTGAGTCATAGCCAAAGGGATATAAGGCTAATAGTGGATCGTCAATTAACACGGCATTATAGTTTTGAATAGGCACATGCACCAATTACTACGTACTTCCAAACAATGCGTTATGCCGATTCTGCAAGATTTGGGAAGAAACCCTGATACATATCCTCTGTTAGTATACCGGGTCTGATGAGGACATGGTTTCTTGACCCGGAAATAAGCAATCCTGAAGCCACCGGAGCCACTTTCAGCTTTGGTAGCTGGAGGATGTGCTATAATCAGGCTTGCCCTTTGAGTTTTGCAATCTTATCTAATCTAGATATAGAAAATGTCTTGGTTCTAGATTTCTGTATACATAATAGATGAAAATCCATAGAGACTATCAATACAATCACTATCAGCGAAGTGAATCTGCAGCCCTGCCATATTCGTGCAGAACTCCCAATAAGCATTACATCTTCAACATATTTGTTGTGGTGGTTGGTTCCGCAGGATGCGTTTGACAGACAGTGTGATAACACTGACTTGCACAGAGCAAATTCAGTTTACACAGTGTGTAAGTTAGAAAGTGTGTGTGAGTGAATAAACTGAATTTGCTCTGTGCAAGTCGGTGTTATCACACTGTCTGACAAACGAATCCTGAATGACCACAAAAAGGAGCAGGCTATTGAAATGTACGTAATTGGTGTGATGAGTTGTTATGTGTTTGTAGTAGCAGTTGGTGTAGCACGAGCGGTTTAGTAAAAGGGCTTGTGTTTGTAAGTTTTAACAGAGAGAAGTAATAAGAATAATTAAGAAAACACTGGTAGATTAAATTAAATATATTCTTTAAAGTTATTTAATTGCTATTCAATAACACAGCGACATGCTTATTAATTTACTGAAATAAGTTGGAATAAACTCTTTTATAATTTAAACTGCCACTGAGCGAAAAACAAGTGTACTGCTTGAATGTCTGTTTCTGACTGTTCTTGAAGGAATGTCTTCTAATTGTTCGTTCAAAACTTTTCAAATAATGCTGGTATGTCTGGAGGGAGTTACCCTAACTGTTTCTTGCCCTTTGTCTCTTGGTAGCACTGACCTAAATTATAGTACCTGGCTCTTTTCACTGCACTAAGATACATTTAAAATATTAACAAAATTCAATTTTTCTTACTATAAAATATTCTAAACTATTTTTCAAAACTATTATTTTCTTTCATTTCTTTCTGCCACTACACTATCACGGAAAATGTCTCTGATCTTCAACATATCTTGGCGAATAGCTTCAAGCATGACAGTCTGTGAAAGAAATCGAATATATGCTCACCACCTGAGAGGCTTAGCATTAGTCTACAATTCAACTTGAAGAGTACTAGTACAACTGGTAACACTTTTCTTTTCAACGCAACAATAATAAATATCGAAAATGTTAACCTTTTAAAGTGCCCTACCCAATCAACAACTTAACAGGAGCTTATAATTATAGGAAAGTAAAATAATTAAAAAAGTACCTTTCTAATAAAGCAATTAATTTTTTTTTTAAAGAATCTAATTAATACTATTTATAATTTTTATATATTGCATAAAAATGTTTACAATTTCCAAAGCCAAAACAAAAAAGTTGTTATATTTGTCAGTTTTATAACTAATTAAAACTACAATTACATATAAATTGATAGCTGCATTACAAACTTCTAGTTGTAGTTACGAGTTTCAACTACAAGTACTTTAGCTGGAAAAAATAACACCGCAAACCCAACTATAATTACATTTGTAGTTGTTAAGTGTAACTACATCTCAACTAATGAAATTGTAGTTTGTAATTTGTAATTGCAACTTCATTTTACCCAACAGTTTATTGAAACAAGTTCCAGACATGGCTCAAAGCTTACATTATAAAACTTCTAGCCAAGCCTCTAAATGGACATAAGGAGTCGATTATATAGGTATAAAAAAACATATATCTCCACCAGATTTAGTACCAACAGTCCAAAATTCTAAACACAATCACCAGAGCACCTCTTAGGTCCCTATCCTCTTTAAAATTCCCTTCATCTTTGTCATTGCTAAATCTTATACCTAAAGTTGCATTCCAAATTAACCAATCATATACAGCTTCACAGCACTCATCCTTATGGAGGAGCACAGTGGGTTGTCTCGGCAGGTTAAGATGCTCATTGGGGATTCGGCCTGGGCTTATAGTGAGGGGTTCGTGTGTCTTTCACGGACCTCCCTCGGGCAACTGGTTCGTTACTCACTGAGCCTTGTAGCTTGAAGAGGCATTCTATACAATGGAGCCCATGTCTGATCCCTTTTGTAGTGTCTGTGAAACACGCATACATCTCATGATGGATTGTTTGGGCTGTGAGGAGATTAGGTACAGGACCTTTGGCCGGAAAAGGATGTCGGTGGAAGAGCTTAAGCTGTGTCAATTTGTTCGGACTGTGGTAAAACTTAGGTGAATGAAACCCGGGCCCGGACTTTTGTTCCAGACCCGGTAGTTGTTATTCTTTTTGGGCCGCTACATGGGCTCTTGGAGGCTTTTTTGAAATTTGTAGGGTTTAGCCCTCCCTTCCCCTTCAATCATAATAATAATCAATCTTATCATTCAAATCCATTAATTCAAGCCATGTGCAGTCTTCCTTCTAATGACACCATGGCTTATTACAATTACCATCCCTAGATGATCCGGCTGCCCTAAACCAAGCACATAAATCCCCAAGCAATGTTCTTTTTTATTTTCGTTTATTGCGAATTGCGTACTTTTATTTTTCTTACTGATAGATATGTTTTGCAGGTCATTGTATTCAAAAAAGTGATATATAGAATTCTGACAGTGTGTTGTGTATGCGTAAGTGAACAAGGTAACCCCAAAAATCCCAGAAAGTTCAAACAAGCTAAATAAATAAAGCTGTCCAGGCTAGTGATATTTGGCAGTCCTGTATCTAAAAAAAATACGCCAGAACTAGGCTCAGACAAATGAAGTGGCAGAAGAACATAACTTTGTCCAAACTACCCGTCTCCAAATTACTCGAGATTCCCCGTATGATCTGGTGATATGCAAATTAGAAGAACATCCTTATAAGAAAAGGCTTTTACAGTCTTCTAGAACAATCTAACACCAATTTTTTTAGGTGAAGATGCAAGAGTTTCAGCGCAGCCTAACTATCCTGGCTGATTCTAGATTTTTCTACTTAAACCACAGAATTTTTTTTATTTTTTATTTTTTTTATACACTAGGGATTCTTTATTTTTCCATATACTGATATGACCTGGAAAAAATTCTCAATAACTGTTCAATAGAATTTATAAGGGACATTTTTTATTAGTGAAATATTCCCCGCCGTTGGCCTATCTTCAAGCTAGATATTGCTGCATATAGAATCTGAATTGTAAATTATTATTGACTACCAACACGCCATTAAAATAGAGGGCAACTCTTTTTTTATAATTTTTGTTTTATTCGTGGCTTGGCTTCCCCATCCCCCCCATTTTTTCCTTGTGATTCCACAGCCACATTATATTACTCAAATGAGAATTCATTCTGATAGGAAAACATTATATTAGTTTCAATATGATTGCATTATTATGTAAAGTATATTTTTGTAAGGATATGCTGCGTATATCTTTTTTTTTTTCTTTTTTTTTTTCCAAAGGCGGTCATTATCGCTCCCAATCATTCGCTTTCTCTGGCCATTCGAAGCTGCAATGGCGTATTTCCTAACCTATATCGCTTCCACATATGCATCTTGCTCTGCAGATAGAGCCGTAGATTTTTCGACATTTTTTCTGCACATCTTTAATCAGTTGGTTGTGCCATCCTTTATCACAACATATGTTACAAAAAAAAAAAAAGAGATATTTTCCGTGATAGCCTGCTTCTTTTTGTGGTCGTCGAGCGGTTTCGGGCCTTCGCCCATCATCAGGATGTTTTTTTTGTCAAAAAACATTCAATTCAACAAAAACAATTGATAAAAAACATCCTGATGATGGGCGAACACCCGAAACCGGTCAATGACATAAAAAGAAGCAGGCTATCATGGAAAATATCTCTGATGCTTTCCAGCTCTGCGGAACCAACCGCAACAACTATGTTGTAAACTTTTACCATTATCTTTTTGCTAAATTTAATTTATCTTACCTGTTATTACGAAGAAGGAGAATCGTGAGTGAGAAATAGTTACAGAATCGAGAGCTCAGAGGTTGATCGCACGAGCGCAGCGATTGTATCGAACTGGACGAGAGTTGTAAAAAATACTTCTATCACGAATTAAATATTAGTTTTTTTTTTTTTTTTTTCTGCAGTCGTATTAAATTAGTTCTTAATTTTTATGTATATAAAAAAAAAATGTGAAATGGTGCAAATACTGAGAGAATGTATTTGAATTCAAGTCAAATTCTTAATCTCTCTATAATCTGTTCCGTTTGGTTTAACTGTACCAAATCCGCTGTATCTGAGATTAGCTTTGATTTTTTTTTCGTGTGCTGCTCAATGTCGGGTTAATTAGAGTTGAATAATGTTACTTTTACACACTGGTGAGAGAAAGTAGAGTGTAACTCGCTAGTGAGAAAAAGTAGAAAGTAAATGATTGATATCAACATACTATTTACGATACATTTTTTAAAGAGGTGCCGCTTAATGAGATTATGGTTAAACATTAGAATACCCTGAGAATATCACTGAGTGTATAAACTAAATTTGCTCTGTGCAAATCTATGTTATCAAACTGTTTGACAAATGCATCCTGATGATGGGCGAACGCCCGAAACCGGTCGATGACCACAAAAAGCAGCAGGCTATCATGGAAAATATCCTTGATGCTTTCTAGCTTTGCAGAACCAACCACAACAATCTTCAGGATATTTCAAAATAGTGGAATATCACAGATGCTGGATAACATGTGATATTTATCCGTCGTAGCATGCATATTTCTTTTATTCCTGACCGGTTTTGGATTTTCCTCCATCTTCAGAGTAAATTTATCAAGTTCGTGCAGAGAGTTCAAATGCCAAATGGGCACATGCCGAGTGTAACAGAGACTTGAAACTCTCCGCACAAACTTGGTAAATTTACTCTGTCGATGGATGAAAATCCAAAACCGGTCAGGAATAAAAGAAATATACATAAAATACCAGAATTTTTGGTTTATTTTTGTTAATCTCGCACTGAAGTGAAGATAAAGTATATATTTCATATGTTACTTTTTTAAACATAAAAATCTGAATATTTTATAAACATACTTCGTTTTTCTTTCTTTATTTTTTTTTTTATAAATAAATACCTACATACATAAAACTATAAAAATATAAAGCCATAAAAACTATATGTTTTATAACCATCTTAGGAATTATAAACTTTATTTCTCTTTGGGAAAAATATACAAGTAACTGTGTGAGTGTTTGTTTGTATGTATGTAGCATAGAAATATATATAATAGATTTATATGCTGTGAGAGCCAGTAGTTGGATCATTGTCCTAGGACAGTGAGCACATCATGACACTTACATCTTTTTACAGTCAACGCTACGGTTATTGCAACTAAGGTTTTTTTTTTTTTTTTTTTATATTTCATTTTTGTTTTGTTATACCCATATGTCTTTCATACAAATATGTTAGAAAATATTGTACAGTGACGGGTTTTTAGGTTTATTATTTTTACGTTTTGTTACGCAAAAAATAAAAATAGTATTGCAATGTATTTCGCCAGCAATAGTCATGCATTATTTAAAAGTTTGACATATACCTTGGTTTATCCTTTATCTTGATACTTTATAACCACACTGTCTTATCTGTTATCATATATTCTGCTAACACATGTTCAAATATTTTATACTCTATATATACACTTCAGTTTTTCAATATTCTAGTGAAGAGGGAGTTGTGTCAGCTTCTTGTGATGTAGGTATTTCCAAACAGCTTGTAAAAATTTTCCATCTTTTTGCTTTAACAATAATCTACTCTCAGTTTACACGGTAGATTGGTTTCTGCCCAAAAGTAGATGCAGTATAAATTGAAATTGTGTAATTCAAATTCAAAACTCTTATCTGTTAAAAAAATGAGGGTTTTATTTTACTAATCCGAAATGTAATTCTATGAGGTATATTATGGAACTTTATCATTAATCAAACTATTGACTTTAATAAATGTTCAGCATTATTTTATGATATTCTTTTTAAAGTGATAAGATTATACAAAATAGCAACGCTAAACTACTGGTAGGTGTAATATAAGCTGAAGCTTTCCTATTTTGCCTAGAGTAAGCTCAAGTGGGGATACATGCCATACATTTTACTCAAGACAATCAAAAAGGAGAGCAAATGGCTAGCTCATTCCGCCTTTGGTGCAAGAATTCAGGGTTCTATTCTCTCGTGAGGGCAAAATCGGTGTTGACCCAGCTTCGTGAGAAAAAGTGGGAAGCACCAGTTGGCAACGCACCTAGGTAGCGAAGGCCGGAACTAAAACGGCGAGGGAATCACGGTATGATTACCATACGTCCCCAAATACAAATCCCCGTCAGGCAAGCCTTGTTGGCCCTTTATGGGCTTGTTGCGCCATAGGGTTATTATTTTTTTTTAAACTGCAATCTAGTCACTTTAAGTATAGCTGCCTTGTTTAGATAGATGACATTCAGTTTAAATATATCACTGCACGTGACAATAAGATGTTTGTCAAAATCCATCCACCCAAAAGTGCCACTTTATGAATGATATTTTTCATTCGCCATTTTCATGAAAAAGGTTCCAACGATTTTTCATTAAACTTCATGTACTATCTTATACACATAAACGCTTATCAATTTTATTTGAAGTATTTTTTCCAGAGAAGTTGTTTTTTTTTTTTAGGGGTTCTGGAGGAGCAACAGCGTTAAACATTCCTTTAAAGTACCATATACAGGACAATATATATTATATGTTTCTGCCTCCAACATAATATTATTACATATTAGAAACATTCATAGAATTCCAAATTTGAAGAAAAACGATTAATACTAACCGTTAAGTCATAAACTTAACTGAATAGGTTTTTAAGTTTTTTGGAATTTTCTCGAAAATGATTATAACGTTTTTCTTTAAACTCGAAATGCTAATTCAACGAACAAAAACCTTATCGCTTTTATTGGAAGCATTACTTACTATACGGTGCAACAGTCCTTAAAAGTAGGACCTGGACCTCCTCAGTAAGTTTCTTCTAGAGTATTTGTAACAAGTTTCTTTTTCTGGGACAGGGTCGTTAGCCCTGCGCCTAACTCCTCCAACCTGGAGGACCAGAAGCCTTGATTTCAAAGTACTCTACCCCTAGAAGAGTTGCTGTCACCATGGCTAATGAGTCTCTTCCACCCAATTGCAGTAGGTCTTCTAACTCGACCTTCGACGCTGCCGTTGACCCAAACGAGAGTGTTTTTTCGCCATCATCTATATACATGACCTACAGCCGTCAGCGTAGATTGTAAACCATTTAGCCGCACCCTACTGCGTTTCCGGGGAGTACTACGTGGAAGCGGTCTACTTCATCCCCCTGTTGGGGAATTATTCTTCCAACAAAATTGATTTTTATATAGTTCTGTGGGATTTGCTGCATTAATGCCATGTTATTTGAGTTTGTACAATGTTATTGGCGCTCTTATCTGGATTTTAATATAGTCAGGTATTAACTACCTTGGGTAAGATATACATGTATACCCATCTCCTCAAAATTTATATTAGGTTAAGTAAAATTTTAATCCAGGTTTAAAGAAAACTTCTCGATTTTATAATTATATTTACCGTTGTAAAAGAAAGTCATATAACATGAGTGTTTGACACCAGATGTTTATTTGGGTTTTCTTTTACATCAACCAATAAATTTTGGGAAATGGAAAATCAACATATTGATATATAAATAACAATTGACATGGTTTATTAATATATTAGTGTAAAACGACTTTTACACTAATCTACGTAGATAGTATATGAATATCTGTTATTTTTTCCGTCGTAGCCTGCATTTTCCTTTTGTTTCTGATCGGTTTCGGATTTCCATCCATCATCAGAGCAAATTCATCAAGTTTGTGTAGAGAGTTCACTTTACACGCAATGTTTCTGTTACACTTACACGTTGGTTTGTTGGTTGAATATATGTGTGGGAGGTTATAAGGTTATGTTACTATGTGTGTGTGTGTATTTAATGACAAAATGGAATTATTATAAATCATTATTAGACATTAGAAAATAGTGTATAATAAACAGCATGTTTTGAAGTATACTCCTGAAATTTCTTATCGCCTTCGCTAGTAAAAATGACTTACTTGTAATTCCATTTTGTCATTAAACACACATACACACAGCAATATAACCTTATAAACTCCCGCACATATATATAACCAACAATCCAATAAGTGTGAGGGTGACAGAAACATTGCATTGAAGTGAACTCTCCACACGAAGTTGGTGAATTTACTCTGGCAACGGATGAAAATCCGAAACCGGTCAGAAACAAAAGTAATATGCATTCTAGGGCGGATAAAATACCAGATGTTATCCAGTATTGTGGACCCGTCCACATATCCATTAAGGCCCGTTCTCACGAGTCAAGTTTAGTTGTCCGGTTTTAGTTGATCAGCAAAAGTTGAATGCGACTTGGAATCAGTTTTGGTTCATACGTTTCAACTGAAATCGATCAAACCAAAATTTCACAGCACGAAAAACACGACATGGAGCACTCACTCTAAGAGTTGAAAGCAAACTGAGAGGCCAATTGGGCGATCCGAAGGTTCACAATTGTCATTACTTGAAAGATGACGGGTTCAACTGAAAGATGACTCATACTTGAACGATAAAGTTTGACTAGGTCAAACATTTCTTGATACACTAAAAAGTTGATCAACTTTATTGAAAGAAAAGTTTCTCACTAGGTTTTTATTCAACTTCTGTTGATCAACTACAATCGGTCAATTAAGTATGTATGAAGTTTAATATAAAATCGTTTGAACCGTTTTTTTTTTTGAGAAAGTCACGCACGAAAAATTGTAGAAAGCTATTACAGTAAAGTAGCATCCATCCGGTTAATGGATTTTTTCGAAAATCTGGCATGATTTTCTTCCTGCTAGAGTATGAGAAAGTAAAAACCTTTTTTGTAATTCTCGTTGAATGGCTATTGCTTGATTACCGGAACTGAAGGATATATAAAAACGCAACATCATATTCTAATCAAATAAATAACTGATTCTTAATCAGTTCTTTTTAACAAAATTATGAATATGATTAGTTCTGATGTGTGCTAGTATTAGATAAAATTACATAATAACTATAGTAAACTAGTAATACAATATGTATATACTAGAAACAAGTAAATACTATAAACATAAATATTACATAAAGTCCCGGGGTGGTGTGTTAAAAGCTATTGGCGAACAGTTGTGGCTACAGGCAATAAGACTCCAGAAGGAAAATACTCACAAAGTGTGTTAGGATAGATATATATATATATAAAAAATTGTACAAGCCAGCGTTATGTACTCATCCAGTGGTACCTTCTCCAGCACCACTCATATTCCTTTCCAACCTATTGGAAGATTATGTGACTACTTCCACTCTACCGCCTGTGCACTTCTCATGCCCTTTCTAGCCAATATCAAAAGTGTACCTTGTACTCACTATGCTATACCATTCCATTGGTATGGTATGGATATTGGTATGGTAAGATTGGGTCGTACATCTTGACAAAATAATCCACTCGCTTTCTTAGTCTGTATACCCGCTCTCTCGCTTCTCCGTTAGCCCATCAATATTTAAATTTCCCAATATCTAAGTTTTTTCTTCTTTTTTTTTTTAATGTAAATATAAAAATAAATATCATAATTTTGTTTTTCATGAAAATATATAGCAATATTTTCTTGATAATCGATTTAGACTTTTGAGTATTTATTGAAAATATTTACAAAGAAATCAATAATAATAATAATAAGTCGATCAAATATTATTTGGCCGTCAGGAATGCAGATAAATTAAAAAAAAACTAAAAACATTGTTTACAGAATAATAACCAGGGAGGAAGGGTCTTTCTAGGGAATATAGACTAAACAACTAAATGTACTAAATATGAATGTGGTTGGGTCCGTAATGCTGGATAAACATCCATGATTTTATTCGTCGTAGCCGTGCTTCATTGTTTTGGGATCTGATCGGTTTTGGATTTAACATCCAATCCATCATTAGAGTAAGGTTTACAATCAATTCTTGTAGAGAGATCTAGTAGTTTGGATTCAACCATTTGGTAGATCAACTAATGTGGTTTATGATATAAACATATAGTCGAAGTCATCTCTCTACAAGAACTGATTGTAAACCTTACACTGACGATGGATTAGATGAAAATCCAAAACCGGTCAGATCCCAAAACAATGAATCATAGTTACGATGGATAAAATCATGGATGTTATCCAGCAATGCACACCCAATCACATTCATATTCAGTACATTTAGATGTTTAGTTTATATTTCCTAGAAAGATACCTTTCTCTCTGGTTTTTATTCTGTAAACAATGTTTTTAGTTTTATTTAAATTTATCTGCATTCGACGAATAAAATCATAGAAATAATTTGTTACGCATATACTACTACAAATATTGTAAGTAATACAAATAATAATAATTGTTAGTGCACTGGACTTGGAATGCGGGGATCCCGTGTTTGAGTCTAGCAGTGTTTCTACAGGTCTCTACCACCAAACTAACCGTTGATAGGCAGTGTTGTTTATGACGAAAAACCACTGCTCAGAGGCCGGTAGTGTAAAAGAAATTAGAGAAAGTGAAAACTATATAAATAAAAAAAAGAATGGAAATTGCTCAATGGTAGCGGCTAGACATTCACGCGAAGATTCCTGGTTCAAGTGCAGTATTATATGTTACCCTAACAATATCACTCATTATCCTTGAACTTCTACAACTCATTATCCAGCGATGGGCAGTGCTGTCTGTAAAGAAACAACATTGCCCGAAGGCCTGAGTATACCGAGATGGGTACGGGCGCCAATGATTGCACTTGTGTTACTGCCTGTTTGGGATCATAATCCTGAATAGCGATTAGTATGCCATACCATTACGTGAGGCGTCCATTGGTTGAGAGGCATGTCATGGCAGTAAGTGTTAAAGTGTGGGTGGAGCGAAAACTCCGCTCTGTTGGGCATTAAGGAACATGCCATTTAATGGTATACCGATGGGTCTAAGAACCTCGAGGGGACTGGGGGGGGGGGGGCTGGTCGGTCCAAGAATCAAGCATTCGGAACCCATGGGTAAATTTCCCAGCATCTTCCAGGCGGAGATATACGCTATTGGAAGATGTGTACAATTTAACCTCGATAGGGGATATAGGAACCAGGAGATTGTCATCCTTTCCGATAGTCAAACAGCCATTAGAGCATTGAGTGCATCAGTGATCAACTCTAAAATAGTCTGGGAATGCCTAGATAAACTTAATATCCTAGGCAGGAGGAACCTTTGGTGGGTGCCGGGGCATGTTGGCATTGAAGGGAATGAGTTGACCGACGCCCTAGCCAAGATAGGCGCTACGACCCCGCTCCTAGGGCCGGAACCTTTTTGTGGGGTCAGCTTTTTGTTGGAGGAACTTAGGAAGGAAGAGGAGATGAGGAAATCTCAACTCTGGTACTCCCTGCCCGGTTTGCGGCAGGCCAAGATCTGCTTGGGAAATTATAACCAACGGTGATCAGAGGCATGCATCGGATTGAGCAAGAACAAGCTCCGCGTTCTTACAGGTTTCCCCACGGGGCATTGTCGAACTTAAAGGACACCTGGTAAAGCTGGGTTTGGAAAGTGACAGCTCATGCAGAGCTTGAGGAAACTCCATTACATCTCCTAACAGACTGCGAGGCTGCCACTCAGAGAAGATTCAAGAACCTGGTTAGCTACCAGGTGAGGAGGGGGATATACCTCTCTAGAGCCTGCCAGGGTACTGGGATTCCTCAGGGATCTCAACCTGATGGAGGTTTTGTAGAATGGATGTTCAGCTGCGACATCTGCTCGGGTGCTGTGGGCAAGCCTGCGGCACCCAGGAGGCACAGCACAATAGATCGGAAAAGGTCTCAGTGCATTGGCCCCTCCTTCAAAAAAAAAAAAAGTGTTAAAATCAATTGAACGGAGGATAGCTAGTTGAGAGACGTCAGTTCGGAATCTTTCTCGGCTGCTTAGAGTTGTTGATTCAGTTCTCACCCACTTCCAGGACCTGTTCAGAAAAAGTGACATAGAGGTATTTTGGGATACCAGAGATTTTCAATTTATATAACAGATCTCATGCCAAAGAGGCATCAGAAAAGGCTACTGTTTTCATTTCACACATTTTCTTTTCAAAACCTGCGATGATTGATTCTCTTATTCGTTGTAGCTAGTTGGAATGGTTTAGTGATGTTTGTTTGAAGCAGAACTGAACTTTTTGTCAGGATGAGCGAGACTGAATTAAGATATTCAAGAATGAGAATGTAAAGGATTTTTTTTGTTTTATAAAAATGTTGATGAATCGTAAAAAAGTTAATTGATCTGTAGCTTCCAGGGTTATCCTTAAGTTTCTTATCTTAATGGAAGACAACGACATTGCCGAAAATTGGATATAATCCTAATATTTTTTCTTGTTACATTAAAAAATTAATATAAAAACTGGCCTTGAAAAATAAGCTAATTTGAAATTAATTGAAAAAATAGGCCTTTAGGAATTACAGCAACCTTTTTTTTAATGATGTGAAGGTTTATAGAGTTAGAAATTTTTAATTGACATGTTCTTTTTATACGTGAAATGTATTTGGTGTGTTGAGTTGTTATGTTTGTAGTAGCTTGTGTAGCACGAGCGGTTTTTTTAAAAGGGAATATATGTGTTTAAGAGAGAAGTATCAGAAATAAGAAAGTAGTCACCACTGCTAACAATGAAAAAAAATCTGGTGTGAAACACTCACACAACTTTCTCTTACTCCAGTTCTCAAAATGATAATTGACAAATTTTATAGTTTGTGTACCAAATTTAATGAAATTCGTCGAAAACTGCAAAAACTGTTCAGTAAAAGCGCACTTCCGGTTTACTAATTTTCTTGAAACTTGGAATTTCAGCCATCCATTTATTTCTAACTAATTATGTTTGGATGATAGAATTGTATAATCAACTAGGATAGCACTTTAGATGAAAATCTAACCCTACCCCTCCCCTAAAGTGCCCTTAAAAGAATTTTCCCAGAGAAATGTTTTAGATAAAAGTTGTAGATCTTTGCATGTTTAGTTTATATACGAAGTTTCATAAAAATCGTCGGAGCCATTTTTGAGAAAAATTTGAAAAAGTGAATAAATCATTTAGTAAAGTGGTAAAGTAAACGCACTTCCGGTTATCCGATTTTTTTCAAACTCGGAATTTCAACAACATATTTAATTCTAATTAACATTATTTAGATGACAGAATTGTGAAATAAACTGAAATAGCACTTTAGATGAAAACCTAACCCCACCTCTCCCCCAAAAGTGCCTTCAGAGCATTTTCCCGGAGAAATGTTTCAAATAAAAGTTGTAGCTCTTTGTATATGTGGTTGATGTTTCGAGTTTAAAGAAAATCGTCGGAGCCATTTTTGAGAAAATCGCAAAAAAGTAAAAAATCTAACTAGTAAAGTGGTACTTCCGGTTGAGGAATTTTGACAGATAACGTAGTGTCAGATCCCACGGTGATGTCTAAATGGAATATCAAGTTTTAACTTTCTTGGACCCAGGGGACCTCAAAACGGATATTTCCGGTGAAAACTCGATATCGAAAATTTGACACGATTACAATACTTCCTCTTACTAGGAGTAAGAGAAAGTAATATATTTGTAATGTTATTGGTGATGTTTGTGTTTATAGGTAGCTTGTGGCGTAGCGTTTTAGCGAAAAGGGCTTGTATGTTTGCTTGAGATAGAATGCAAGAATAATTAAGAACACAGTGGTAGTTTAAAACAATATATTCTCTAAGAGAAGTTAAGTTAACAACAATATGCTTATAAATTAATTGGAATAATTCTTAAAACTTGATACTGGCTCTGATGTTTTCACTTTGGTAGCTAGAACGAGTCTGTCTTAAAAATCTCTTCTCTTTGTTTCAATTCCTCCCCTGTGAGAAGAAGGGGTAGTACAGTACAATGCCATAATTGTTCTTGAACCGTACGAGTAACAGGACTTTATACCTGGCTGGCCCTTTCGCAACATATTTTGATAATTTAGATTTATTTAAAAATTAATATTATTTCAAGTTTCTTGCATCCATCACATATACTAATAAAATAATAACTACAAGTTATTTGCAAAGATATTAAAAACTTATTAATATATTGTGGAACTGGCACTGATTCTAAGATAGCGTTTCTGATGAGAAGTGTTCGGCTTCAGTGTCTCTTTCAGGCACTCCTTGAAGGAATGTCTTCACTTACAAAACAGTTGGCCAAGTGGCATTGTATTAATTTAACGGATTCTTATGCCTTTGTCTCTTTATAGCAATGATCTTAAATTATAGTACCTGACTCTTTTCACTGCACTAAGATACATTTAAAATATTAACAAAATTCTATTTTTCAAACTATAAAATATTCTAAACTATTATTTTCTTTCATTTCTTTCTTCTACTATATACGGTTAGGATTCAAAGATAAACATTTTTATTCGCTAATTTTAATTTTATAATTGTCACTAAAGACACCCCCCCCCCTACTCTTTTGGTGGCAGCAGTGCATATTATAAATAATAAAATATGTGGAAAAATAATTATATTATATTTTTACTTGAGTTTAGTATAATTAATAAGGTTAAATACAAATTATTTTTAATTATAACACGTTAACTAAATTGGAAATATATGTTACGATAAATATAAATATAAATAATAGATGTATTTTTTATTTAAACCTTTTAATGTGGTAATATTATTATTTGGCAATACAAAATACAGGTATATATATATATATTATATACTATAAAAGAGACAAGCATGTTGCTAGACATGTTATATAATAAAAAATGTTGCGGCTTATTATCTCTATATGATTGAATATTTATTAATTAATAAATTACCATTTAAATTATTTATTTATTATATACTTTTAATATTATAAAGAACCCCCTTTTTTTTTTTTTCTATTTAATACCCAACAATATAATTCAGTCTTTGTAAATTGAAAAGATTATGCCACAATAGACCCTTGGGGGTCGCTGTGGCGCTGGCTGTATAGCCAATCCCCCCGCCACAGAAATTTAAAAGGTATAAAAAAAAGTATTCTTTCAAACTTTACAGACTCGGATCCAACATAATTTAATACTACAACATAAGTATCCAAATTAATAGTCCAACATAATTTATCCACTACATACGTATCTCAATTCAAATGATTTAACTTTTTTAAGATTTATGTTGTGAAAGAAATTTAGTGAAGATCGGTCAACAAAAAAAAAAAAAAAAAAAACATTCAATTATACCAACGTTTCAACAGAGTTTCCTGTCTTAATCATAACTTTAATATATATAGAAAGTCATGAAGATATGGTGAATGAATTTTTAAATACAGGCATTTGTTAAATCGCAGGAACATAAAAAGAAAAGAAAAAAAGTTCCTAGTTATCTTGATCATCTACAGAATTTTTGCGATGTAACAAAAGTGTATGTTTAAAAATTCTTTTTCCATATTTTCACGATTTTCGATATATTAAAGCCTTGATAAAGACAGGAAATTCTGTCGAAACGTTGGCATAATTGAATGTTTTTTTTGTTTTTTTTTTGAGGACCGATCCTCATCAAATTTCTTCAAAACATAATTCATCAACGATCAACAAATTCTTTTATATTTTTAATATTTATTGCCCATTATAGTGGTTTTTAACGTAATAGTTGTGAGCGGTGCTTGAGGGGGGCATCAACGATCAGATTGCCCAACCAAAAGTAAGTAAGTAAATAATCTTTTTTTGAAATTAACAAACGTTATTCTTTGTAATTAAATTTAACAAATCTGATTATATGTATACGATATAATAAAAAAATAAAATGAATGAAGATTATTATTATTATTATTCACAAAAGGGGAGGGAAGTAAACCCTACGCTATCCAAAGCCCCCTCGGGCCCATATAGCTACCCCTAAAGAATACCTACCACTGGGACTAGAATGAAAATCCAGGCCCAGGGTTTAACCATCTAAGTTTCACAACAGACCGAACAAATCGGACCAAAACCTTAAAAGGACACAGCTTAAGATCCTCTACCGACATCCTATTCTGGCCGAAGGTCCTAAACCTAATCTCCTCACAACCCAAACAATTCGTCATCAAATGCATGGGTGTTTCCTCCTCAGTTTCACCAACTCTACAAAAAGGGTCAGGCACAAGTCCCATTATATAGAGATGTCTCCTTGAACCACAATGCCCAGTGAGGAATCCAACCAGATACCTGAGGGAGGTCCGTGAAAGACATCGGACCCCACTACTCAAAGCTCCGCCCGGACCCCCAATGAGCATTTTAGACTGCCGACAACCCACTGCACTCATCCATAAGGATGAGTGCTGCGAGGTCATCCACTTCTGAAAGCCCGACAAACATGTGCCAGAAGACACACCAACAGCAGGCTCTGGACCAATGAAAGGGAGAGAGGCACCTAATTTGGCAAACCTATCCACCTCCTCATTACCAAAAATTCCCATATGACCTGGAACCCAGACCAGAAGCACATCCTTTAATGAAGAAAGATCTTCCAGTCTTTTAGAACATTCCAACACCAATCTGGAAGTGAAGACACATGAGTTAAGCGCCTTCAACGCAGCCTGGCTGTCCGAGCAGATACAAACACCTTTTAAATTAGTGTTACGCACCCTCTCATCCAAAAATACAGCAAAGAATTGCATAAACCTCAGCCTGGAAAACGGTGGCCCACTCACCAAGAGGCGCTACCAAATGATCTCCCGTCTCAAAATAGACGACAGCCCCCAGACCTACCATCCATCCTGGAACCGTCCGTGTAGCATCGGAGATAATTCTCAGGAATCACACCAGACGGACCCAGGGTTAACCAATCTTCTTCCCTAGAAGGCAACCTAACCCTGTAGGAATGACCAAAGACAAAAGTCTTCAAATTCCTATCAGAAGGGAAACCTGTAATGGGAATCCAAATGAATGAAGATAAAATAAAATATATTTTGAAATAATAAAGAATATCTAACAGTTTAAATTAAAATTGTTTTTTACAAATATAAAAATTTAAAAATTAATGAATAGGAGAGAGATAACTATAAAAAGAAAAAGGGTAGCAATTTTCTTATTTTATTTTAATTTGTTATGGGTATAATAATTATTACAAACGTTTAATTGTAATTACATTTTTCTATTAAAAGTGTGTGTGTGTGTGTGTGTGTTTTTTTATTATTCAGCTTGTTTAGTATATTTATTCAGGTTTCCAAATTATCTGATTTTTAATTTTTTCTATAAAACGTTTCTTTTGTAATTATGGTATTCCTAAATTTAGCTTCTTTTTTTATGAAACAATACAGCAATTCTACTTATCAAATGAAATAATAATTTATCCTCTATCTCTGCCATATTATAAAGTGAACATAAATATATTTGATTGGGTATCCTTGTTTTTTTTTAATTAAATGTAATTAGTCTGCTCTTATTTTGAATATAGTTCTGATTAAATCTATTCGGCATGAATAGATCGATAATTAATTCAAAATAATTCTGTGCTCCTATATTAATTTTTTTTGTTTAAGTATCTTTTCTTTAATTCTACATCACGAAGAAGAAGATGAAGAAGAAAAAACTTAATTTTATTATATTCATTTTTATTAATTTTATTAATTCTATTAGTTGTTGTGGTTGGTTCCGCAGAGCTGGAAAGCAGGAGAGATATTTTCCTTGATAGCCTGCTTCTTTTTGTGGTCATCGAACAGTTTCGGGCGTTTGCCCATGTCAAACAATGTGATAACATAAATTTACACTTTTTATTTTATTTTACACTTTTTTTTTTTTAATAAGTACTTTTAATTTTTTTTTTATTTATATTTATTTACTGTATTCAGCTACCGCTGGTTACAAGAGTAGTATTTATAAGCATAATATTGCATTGAAAAAAATTATTGAAAATAGTAACATCAATTTCATTCTAATCTTAAACATTAATAAGCATTTATCTGTTACAAAAAGAAAAAACTTATAATTGATTTACAAAAGGATTTACTTCTTATAATTGTGATATTGTGAAATGCATATTATTTTTACAACTATCAGTCACTATTGCACCAGCCATACATAATACTTCATACATTCTGTTCACTCACATGCTGGTCTCTTAAAGTAAGTATGCCAGAAAATATATTGTACAATCTACAGACATCTTGTTTATTTTGTCTGGTTAAGGTTATTTTAATTTTTTCACAGTTTTGACCGGTCAGTGGGGTAGAAAGTAGCTTTCTGTATTCATTATATTTAGGGCACTGCAGTAGTAGATGCACTACATCCTCCAGAGCATCAAGTTCACAAGCGGGGCATTTGCGATCGCTGATAATTATCACACTATTTCTTTTCGTTGAGAATTTCATTATGTGTTTACCGGCCAGCCTTATTTGAGCGAATAAACGTATTACCCTGAATGAAATGTCTTGTAATAAAAAATATGGTTGAGGGCCCTCATTCAACATGCCGCCACTATAAAACTGACTGAAGCCAGACTGCGAGAGAAGTTCCAGGTCTTTTCCTCTTAAATAAGATTGTGCTACCTTAACAACTGACAAGATTTTACTCTTTGTGAGTGACTCCAGACAATTCAGGTCTATGAGTTGGGAGCAACCAGATATTAAAGAGCTCCGCGGCCTGAGATACCCAATTGTATTTTGTTTCACAGCCCGCGCGGTTGTGAATTTCTAATAGTTTTCTGAAACATATTTGTGGCAGTCTTGTGCTGTCCATGCTTTCCAGATGTCTCAAGCACAGCAGAACTGCCTTCAGCACATCTCTCTCCATCGAATAATTCCCTGTTTCCAGCCTAACAGCAAAAGCCGGTGTCGAGCGGACAACCCCTAACAGCCTTTTAAAGTAGGATGCCTGGACTCTGTTTAAATTTTGAATGTAGCGCAGACCCCACACCGAGGCACAGTACATGAGCACGCTTCTCACTAAGGATTCATTTATTCTAGTTTGAGCTTCCCATGATTGCATTTTACATTTACACAAGAGTGATAATGTAGAATTTACGGCCATGTTTGTTTTGTTTCTCATGTAATTCGATGCCTGCGCGAATAAGGAGGAGCTCGCGAGTGGGACACCAAGGATAAACATATTGATTCACGCATTCGATTTCCTGCCCCTCGTACCAGAATTTTCTCCTTGCGCGGCGGCCAGAGCTTTTACAAACCTTCAAAATTTTTGTCTTTTTCGCATTAACCCGCAAACCATTTAATTGGCAATATTCTTCTAGGGCCCGGAGTTTATTTCTGAGGTCTGATGGGGAGTCAGCCAAAACCGCCAGATCGTCCGCTTATGCCAAAACCAAAACGTCATTAACTTTGTCGACCTGGAGTCCACTTAAGCCTTTATTTCGAAAAAAGTTTTCTACGTCCGCCAGGAAAAGTAAAAATAGAATAGGGCTGAGGGATTCCCCCTGCCATACGCCCTCCGTAACGGGTATACTCTTTGAAAGTTTGCAAGTACTTTTAATTTAAAGAATCCTTTTCTATATATTCAGTGGAAATGAACCTAGCCGATAGTCTCATCCGATCCGGATTCCATTGCAGTGGATTTCGGACAATGAGCAGACACTACCCAAAGCAAGTAGCAATATGCAGCAGCCTAATAAAAAGGATTTCACTGGAAACCGCAATAAAAATTGGCCACAGAGTCCTTCCAGGGAATGGTGAATCAATACATGGTGGCGGAAATGTTCAGATGACAAGCGTTGGAAGCTCCATTGTGCAATCCCCAAACCAGATTGCCTAGCGACTTGCCTAGGCAGTTTGCTGTATCATTGTTTAGATTGGCCACATGAATTCGACTGTTGAGCCATTCTATAGACTACGCTGGCGGCTGTTGTTGTCCGTTTAGTTTAATATCCGGGGCAAGAGAGAACAATCAAGTAAGCGAACAACTTCACCCCCTCCCCCTACCAGTCAATGATAACTATGTAAATTGAGCAAAAAGTTAACTATCGATTATGTAATTGGGTTTACAATGCTGGATAATATCTATGATTTTATCCGTCATATCATGGCTTCATTTTGTTGGTCCAGATCGCTTTCGGATTCTCAACGGTTTCGGATCCAAAACCGGGTCACAACCAACAAAATGAAGCCATGCCATCTCGGATAATATTATAGATACTGTAAAATTATTTGTTTAAAGTTGTTTCACTTATTTATTTTTATTTTTATTTTGAATTTGATATGAATTTATATTTTTACATGTACATCTGATTTGTGATTGTATTTTATTTTTTTAATAATAATTTATAATCAATCATGTAATGTTTATACATGTTTCTACACGCTTTACGACCAACTAACATTTGAAAAAATTTACGTATATGTCACATTTATGCTTGATTATTTGTTTTATTATATTATATTTTGTGATCATTTTTTTTTTTATATTTCTATTTTTCTGGTAATTTTTTATACTCGTATTTGTAATTGTTTTTAATTTAAAATTCAATATTATTTGTTCATATTATTATTATTCTCTCATGTAATATAAAGATGGTGGGTCATGATCATTCTAAAAATTTATAAATAATTCTCTCTCGTACAATAGTCTACCCAGGCTGGCTTACAATATCCTCGAAATGGCCCTCATTTTATAATATTTCCATACTTTCTTTTTAAATCTCCATTATTTTTTTAAGAACACTAGTATTTGCGACTTTTCTTTGTTTACGGTCATGTTCTACATTTCGATAAACAATGGTTACCAATTATCTTTTCAGAGTTTTCATTTTAAATGGTATATGTATTATCAAAACTATATTATCTTCATATTAATTATAATTATAATGCATTGTTCATGTTAAGTCTATTGTTTAGAAATTCTAACAATTATTTACATAAATTGAAAACACTAAATAGACAATTATTTATATTTACAGAGTTATTATTGGGTAATGTAGACACTTAAGTTTATTTGAAATATTGACACTAAGTTGATTTAATTCAGACATTTTTACTGTTTGTTTTTTTTTTTTTATCCAACGCCTACTGTTGGCAATTTAGCCATTCTGTATCGGCCAACCCAGTATAAGAGAGCCTAGCGTAATCTTGTTCGGCAGCTTCCACACGCTGCTGGTATAGAGCTTGGCACACAGCAAGGTGCTCACCATTCAGTGTAACATCGTTGCAAAAGTCCGCATCCGGCATTCCGTTACCACTCCAATCCTATACACATGCTCGCTTAGGTAGTCATGGCGAGGTAGTCATTTCTAAAGTAGATTCACAGTGAACACACGTCGAGGTAGGTGACTAGGGATCGCTCGATCTAACAGGATAGCCCAAGATTTTCCCTTTGCTTGATGTTTGCATAGATCACTCAGCACCTGCTTCATGGTGTTGTCTACCAGGGTGCATATATTTCCTGTACGGCTCAAGTCCCACTGGCTGATCCATTAAGCCTCCTTATTTTGCCAACTGATCCGCTTTCTCGTTATTCTCGATTCCATAGTGGCTGAAAACCCATTGGTAGCTGATCACCCACCATTCAACAAATAGCATCTCGATTGTTTGTTTTGTACTTTCTTCTAGCAAAATACCACATTGGCCAGATTTCTACTCGTCCAATTACAACGTATTAATTTTATCTGAAGTTGTAGTAATGCAGTAATAATTAATCACAAAATCACAATCTCACAGCAATTCATCAGTTCATTATAAAATTTTGTATAGTATATTTTATATAATGTTTCGTTTCAGGTGTTCTGGGTCTTAGCTGGGAATCATGGTGGACCTACGATGGAATATCAGGTAAAAAAAAAAAAATAGTTTAATTGATCCTTCTAATTTACACGAGCATCGCCAAGTAGAAAATCCTAGTATTCCGATCCTTTGATGGATAAGACTAGCTGATTTCTTTGTTATCACCTCTTTGTGATGTCTGCTACTTTAAAAAAGTTCTAGTCATAGATTAGGTACAATATATTGTATAATAACAAATGGTATATTGTATATAATAAAAATATATATTGAGGTGAGATACCTCAGGTAGCCTCTGTTTAAATAAAAACAGCAAAAATTAAAAACATAAATTGAGTGAAAATATTGAGTGGACTGTGTGTAATATAATATAATTGGTCAGCAAATGGAAAATTAAAATATTAAAAATTATATGGAAAAACTGAATATATAAATTAAATTTAAAATAGTTAGCAAATATTATTTATTATCATTTTCAATAAGCCAAAGGAATGGCGCTTATCTTAAAGCGCAGAATCGCTGTTTGCCAGTGTTGGAAGACTCATGTTTCCTTAGCCCATATCAGGGAAAAGAGGAGAGGAAAAATAGGAATAAGGAAATAATTCGTATGTGATTCCAATTCTTGAGCAATACACAGCTACTTGGCTGATGATCACAGATAATAATTACATGGGCTCCCAGAAGCTGCACGGCAGAAAACAGGAAGTAACCGCCTAAGATATCGCAATATGTAAGCAAAAGAGAGAACTGGAGTCGCCGCTAAATCAACAAGACAACTAGCGTAGGGACATTACCCAGGGAAAACCAGATGTAACAAACTTGGGTTTTCATAATTAAGGGCAGCTGAACTGGCATGAACCGTACAAGTATTACACTGCGTTCTTGCTCCGCCCAGTTTTGCATAGCGACTGACGGAAAGAGGAGAAAATGCATAGGTTACCCTATGTCTCTCTACTCTTAGGAGACAGCTTAATAAATTAGTAAATTATCATCAAGGTAGTACAATACCCCCTCCAAAATAAAATTCTTGTACGCCTTTGGAAGCAAATTTATATTAAATAGTGAGCCGATTAAATACCGAGCATGGTAAATAATTACTATTCTATACAATTAGCAGTCGCAATTTATATATTTGTACTGCAATTTATTAATAGCATTAATTAGTAAAAGTTTTTATAAATAATATTGCGGCTTCAATTTGCCCAGTTAGACTTTATACACTATATCAGGGTCAGTTGGAGGTTTTGAGTGGTTTAAGGATAGTTTACTACTGTTTGGCCTCAAAATATTTGCACAAAAATTATTAAATCAAAAATATTTAATGAAGTTATAATTTTAATCACAATTGATAGAAAGTAAAAACCGTTATTTTTTTTTTGTTCTCACAAGGGACAAATTAATATTAGTTAACTGTAATTAGCCCGACATCCATCGAAAATACACGGAAAAAAAGAAGGTATTACAAAAAAAAATTTAAATGGCAAAGGATTTGAAGTTAAAACAAAGAGAGCCGATTATAGAGAGAGGTAGTATTTTGACTTGAATTTAAAGTACATTCTAAGTATTTACTTCTTTTTTTTTTATATATATTTATCTGTTAAGATCCAATTTGATCGATTGCAGAAAAAATTCAATATTCAACATATGAATAAAGGTATTTTTATACCCCGTTATTAGGCAGGGAATTTCCTCAAGGAGCAAGTCTTTCCCCACACTTCTGGTATCTCATCAAATGAGATTCTGTGGGAGATGAATTACAGAGGGTACTATTTGCAGATGTATTCTGATGATGGAATGGTACTTACCACATGCTAAGTGACCTAATGCCGTAGACACTGACACACATAGAGAACTGGTACGGGAGTTACGGCTTGTCCATAAATCTGGATAAGATTTCTGTAATTTTATTTACTATGAGGAAATAAATTGAAGAGATCAGAATGCGTAGCATCTTCGACTAGGACTTGGGTTCGTTCAGTGAAGTATAAATATCTTGTGGTCCTCATCAACAATAAATTGAATTGATATCCCAATATTGAGTATATCTCCACCAAAACACAAAAGACTGTTTGAGAGTGCCGTGCCGGGCAATCACGGCAAGAACATGATAAGCTTACACAAGATTTTTGAAAAATTAATCAAGATTAGGATACTCTACGCAATTGTGTGGTGACTGGGAGTATAAATAGGAAAACGGCCAGCATATGATCTCAAAATTCTTTTATATCTGAACTTGATAAAACTTGCTACAATCAATTTCCTAAAATCTTATCAACAATCCTTAAACCTTTAGTAGCTAACTTGTCTTCAACCACACTGCCTTCCAACCCTCGAAGGCGACTGAGACGCGGCGCTGTTAGCCCTGCGATCACCTTGCTCACTAATGAATCAATTTGATTAGATGTAATAGTGAAAATATAATTCAAATATTTTCTCTAACAGCAGTAAGAGAAAAAAAAAATAACATATAAATCTATTTCCCTTAGATTAATTTATTAATTAAATTAACGACAATGTAAATGTGCTAATAATAGAAAAGACAAAGGAAACATGAAACATCTTGTATTAAATGAAAATGTAATTAAACTTAAGTTACTTATTCAATTTAACTTTAATTCAATAATTACATTCTCTCTTACTATCTCCACTTTTGAACAGTAATGTATTTCTAAATATCTGACCAATTGTGTAACTAATTTATCCTTCAATATAATTTTTATTTTCTTGTTTATTCAAACCAGGAGAGACTGTACAAAATTATAACGGTGATAATAGTGAGTGTATGATAATTTTCAAAAATCAGTTATACGATTTCTAGTGAATTTTTTTTAATGGCATAGCTTATCTTCTGATCATAAAACGACTTAGAAACAAAACATTGTTGTTCGGTATTTAATAAAAATTCAAATTTGCCGCTAACAGTGTACATTAATTTTATTTCAGAGAGGGGTACTTTGATAATAATTTACTAATTTATTAGGCTGTGTCCTAAGTGTAGAGAGGGAGTAACCTATGATGCATTTTCTCCTCACTCAGTTAGTCGCCATTTTAAGCTCGAAGGAGTAAGTCGTTATGCAACTACACTTGATTAGGTCGCAGTGTAATAGCAATACAATTCATGCCCAGCTAGGTTGCCCTTAATTGTGAGAACCCTGCTTGTTTGTTGCTTCTGGTTTTCTTGGGTAGTGTTAATAAACTAGTACTTTTGTCGAGTTAGCGGCTCGGTTCTCTCGGGCCTGCAAGAGCTCATTGTGAAATCACATGGTTGTTACTTCGGGTTGGTTTCCTGCCGTGCAGCTTCTGGAAGCCCATTTAATTATTATCTACAATCAACAGCCAAGTAGCAGTGTATTACAAGAATCGGAAGCACATAAGAATTATTTCCTTATTCCTATTTTTTCCTCACCCCTTTTCCCCGATATGGGCTAAGATGACATGGGTCTTTCAACGCTGGCAACCAAGGATTCCGGGTTTCAAGGTAAGCGCCATTCCTTTGGCTTATTGAGAGTGATAATAAATAATATTTGCTGCCCATTTTAAAGTTAATTTATACATTCATAATTTGTCCGTATAATTAAAAATTTTTAATTTCCCATTTTATTCAGCCAATTATATTATATTATATACAGTCCACTCAATATTTTCACTCAATACATATTTTTAATTTTTGCTGTTTTTATTTAACCAGAGCCCACGTTTGCTGGGTCAACTCAATATATATTCTTATTTTCTATTTCCTATTATTTACCAAACAATTGTTTTTTTAGCTTCCTGGGCCCTAAAGAGGCTGAAAACAAATGAGTTTTGATAGTTTGTAGTAGACAACATCATCAACATGCCTACCACAAATTAAGATAGTTACAAAAAATAATTTGCTGAACCTTCAGCATAATTACAACTACAAGGTGATATTAGAATTCACTATAGGAAAGAGATTTGAATCGAAATGCCACATCAATCACAGAACTGATGTTTTGTATTAACAGCTTTCAAGTACACCTAATATATCTTTTCCTAAAATTAAAAGAAGTTTGAATAAATTAATAACATATTTATGACGTAGATAATTAAATAAAAATGTATTAACAAATATTTTCATATACTGAGTGTCGCAATGGGAATTAATTTTCGTTAAGTACTCTAAAATGGCGGATCCTGGAACTAACTTTCTTATTTCAACTGTGGAACATAGTACTTTTTTTTGGTCATGAAATACGATATCAAATTCAATATTAATTTTTGTACCCAATTTTCATTCATTTTTGGTTTATTCATTGTTTCATTCATTAAAGTTTTCTTTCTTTTTCTCACTCTCTCGCTCTTTCTACACACGTGTTTTGTTTTCTATTCACTCCTTATTTTGTAAACATTATAAGATGGTAAAAAATAATAAATATAATAAAATAAGTACATGTTTGTATAAAATTATAAACAATAGATATTCAATGTCAGATAAAAGTCCTTATTTACGTACTTCACCTTTTATGGTTTTGCTTCTATTATTACCCATTTGGTACTTATTGGTTTTTGTGAATATATATATAATATATACAGGATGTCCGGGCTAAATTGTCCACCCCCTTTTTCTTGTTAATTATTGATGATTGAAAAAAAATTTCAAACCATAACTCTCTTTATTTTTTGAGTAGTATCTAATGATAAAAAAAAAAAAAATTCTGCTACTGATATGCAGGTTACAGAAACAATTTTTTTTTTTCAAATGGGCCTCCCTATATTTGTGCAATGCAATCTTCCGCCTTCCTCACAAACGACTCATGAACCGCAACAAGACACAGACCGTTCATCAATACGCCTGCACGCATCAACAATCCTTTGTTTTAGCTCCTCAACGCTTCTTATTGGTGGCTCTAAATTAGAATACACCATGTCTTTTAAAGTGCCCCAAGTAAAATAATCAAGAGGGGAAAGGTTTGGGGATCTCGGAGGCCAGCTAACCTCACTTTTACGACCGATCCATCTGTTCAAAAAGTGTCGATTTAGGTATTGTCTGACAAGACGGCTATTATGAGCTGGACAACCATCAATGTAGAACCACGTTCTCAGCCGTGTAAAAAGTAGTACATCTTCAAGAAGCTCGGGGAGTGTTTCTTACAAAAAATTGAAAAAAATTTCTCCATTAAGATTTTGTCATAAAAGTATGGGCCGATTAATTTATTTTCAATCAATCCACACCATACATTTATGCTTATAACAACTTGATAATGGGACTGAAAAGATATATGGGGATTTTGGTGAAATCACGAACGGAAATTCCACCTATTATAAACACCGTTTTGGTGAATTTTGCATCCTCTTCAGTCCATAAAATAAAAGATAAAAAAAATCTGGAATTTCCTCCGTTAATACACTCATATGAGCCAAAAAAGTAAGTCGGCGCTCTTGATCCCCTTCGCGAAACCCCTGAATAATGTGGACCTAAATCGCTTCATTTGATAGTGCCGGAGTATTTCCCACACGACAGATTTACTAATTCCTAGAACTCTAGCCGCATTTCGAACTGAAGTGTCAGGATTCTCCTGCACATACTGTAGTACATCAAGCTCAGTATCGAAAGTACGAACATTCCTAACCCTATTTCTTGGCGCTTGGCGAATGACACCGCCAAACAAGCGAAACGTTGCAGCAATACAAGTAATCATTTTCCGGCTTGGGTGTCTTCGTTCAGGAAATCTCTCCTGGTAAACCCTTGCAACTGTTTGAGCTTGACGACGGCATTCAACAAAAATGTCGTACACATCAGTTTTTTCGTTTGACGAATATGGACGGTTCATCTTTTCGGAACGAATGGAAGTTTGAGGTAGACTGAAAGTATTTTAAAAACAAGGCATTGTTTACAACTTATGGGATTAAAACAGTAAACAAGAGAGCATTTGTGTAAACATTCAACTTACATTTTTGTTTTTTCCTTTTGGACGGAATCATATGCGTTTATCCATAATTGTTTTTTATTATTATGCCAGCGGTAAAAAAACGCTTTTTTTTTTATTCAAAAATTCATAACTTGGGAACCACAAAAGCAATTGTAATTTTTCAAAAACCATTGTTCTCACAAAAAAACAGTACTTTTAGAATTCATAATAAAAAATCTGGTGTGAAACACTCACACAACTTTCTGTTACTCCAGTTATCAAAATTAGAATTGACAAATTTTATAGTTTGTGTAGCCAAATTTAATGAAATTCGTTGAAAACTGAAAAAAAAACTGTTCCGTAAAAGCGCACTTCCGGTCTACTGATTTCCTTCAAATTCGGAATTTTGGCCATCTATTTATTTCTAATTAATTTTGTTTGGATGATAGAGTTGTATAATGAACTATGATACCACTTTAGAGGAAGGTGTAACCCCCACCCCTCCCCTAAAAGTGCCCTTAAATGAATTTTCCCAGAGAAATGTTTTAAATAAAAGTTGTAGATCATTGTATATGTAGTTGATGTGGCAAGTTTAAAGAAAATCGTCGAAGCCATTTTTGAGAAAAACGCAAAAAAGTAAAAAAAAAAAACAAGTTGTAAAGTGGTACTTCGGGTTGATGAGGAATTTTGACAGATAACGCGCAGTCAGATCCCGTGGTGATACCTCAACGCAATATCAAGTTTCAACTTTCTACGTTTTTTTTTTTAGCTACGCTGTTTACATACATACACACACACACACACACACACACACCCACAGACCATTTGCTAAAAACCACTCTTTTGGACTCAGAGGACGTCAAAACGGATATTTCCGGTGAAAACTCGATATCGAAAATTTGACACGATTACAATAAATACTTCCTTTTACTAGGAGTAAGAGAAAGTAAAAATAGGGGTTCCCCTTTGAAAAAAAAAATTTGTTTCTGTAACCAGCATATCAGCAGTAGAATTTTTTTTTTTTTATAATATCATTAGATACTATTTAAAAAATAAAGGGAGTTATGATTTGAATTTTTTTTTTCATCATTAATAATTACCTCGAGTCTGGCAACGAGAGAGCTGATAACGCCGCAAAACGTGCTGCCTTAGATAATATAGATATAATTAATCCCGTACGTCCCACAGATTTAAAAACTTTTATGAAAGAAATAATGATTAAGAAATGGCAGGAACAGTGGAATTCCACAAATGATAAATTAAAGGAAGTTAAACCATGCGTGCGTACGGCGTTAGTCGAGAACTTCCCGCTGCGGGAATCTGTTATACTTACGAGGCTCAGGATCGGACATACACGAATAACACATGGGCATCTGCTGTTGGGTAGAAGAAGACCTAGATGCCCACTTTGCAAAGGATGACTTACTGTAGCACATGTTCTGGAAGGGTGTCAGGCTCTACGAGCACATAGGCAAAGAGCAGGCCTGCCACATGACTTGCGCGTTATTTTGAAAGAGGGTTCTCCCCATGTTAGAGGGTTACTTGCATTTTTAAAGCATATAAACTTATACGATAAGATTTAGCTTAGATTAGATTAGGTTTAATATAAGTGGGGAGTGGTATATAGAGTACCCTCCCCACAGTATGAATGTATAGTGTGAATGTATTTATAAGTGTGAATGTATTTATTGGCATGAATGTATTTATTAGCGAGAATGTAATTATTGGCGTGAAAGTTAGCATGAATGCGTTTAGATTAGAATTTTAGCTGGGGGAAGGAATTTTTTTTATAAAGTACTTCACTCCAATTTTAGTTTAAGAATAGTTAATTTATGTTTTGTCTAGTGGGACGGAATATTTACATGTAATATCGCAAATGCAAGTAACCCTTTTATATCGTGTAGCTGTAGTGACTGGAAGTTAGCTTCTAAAAATATGAGCAACTTAGTTAACAAACATAGTTGTTTAACACTAGATAAATGAAAATAGAAGTGAAGATTATTAAAAGTAAAGGCAAACATCAAAGTGCAGCAAGCGGTGGCACGCCTTGTGTAATACTATTATGCAGGAATCCACCTCAATCAGTAGTGAAAAGAAAAGGAGGGTGTCATTGTGCGGTTGTCGACCCTCCCCACTCCGTCGACTGGATTCGATGGCTAAAGCGGGGAGGGGGAGGACGATCGACTATAATATGGCCCGGCTCCATGCTACTTCCATGGGAAGTTTCGATGGATGTCGTGCAAAGAAAAAAGGCACCCTCTTCGCTCGAGTGGCTCTCAACAATGTTCGGCGCTAATGACCCAAGTTGTCGATGCGCCAAAAAAAAAAAAAAAAAAAAAAAAAAAAAAAAAAAAAAAAAAAAAAAAAAAAAAAAAAAATACCTCGAAAAAGGGAGTGGACAACTTAGCCCGGACACCCTGTATATATTATATATATATATATATAATTACATATATAAAAGGAGACGAAATTTGATATTCTGTTTATCTGACAAACAGGTTTAGCTCATCATCAACTGCAAGTGCCACTTAACTATTCAATATTTTTTCAGTTTTTTTCGCTTCTATCTTGATAATGGCTTCAACGATTTGTTTTAAAATTACGAATAATGTCTGATAACTGTTATTTGAAACATTTTAGCTGAAAACAAATTTTTTTTATTTATTTTTGAAGTTCCTGATGGAACAGGTAGCTGTAACAGTTCTACCACCTGTATAATAATGACATGGGTACATTGCTAGAATACCAAATTTGACGAAAATCGATTAACCGGAAGTACAGGCTTTTAGTGTTTTCTTGAATTTTCTCTAAAATGGCTCCAACGGTTTTTGTTTCAAGTAGCTGAACATAGAATTATAAATATTTATTTGTTTCGACTTATAAGTCCCCATACAAAGAGTTAGAAAATGACTACCAAAAGACCACAATAATTATTTTGTAATTAAATTAAAAATTAGAATAAAAATTTCCACAACATGAATAATAAAAAAATGAATAAATAAACAGATTTACCACAAAAAAAAAGAAAAAAAAAGGCATTAATCGTATACCTCCAATAAATGTACCTACTAAAATAAATATAAAAAGAACAAACAATTTATCTATACATATATATATATATAGTATCTAGTAAGATATATATATAAATATACACAATCTAAATAAAAAAAAAAACAAAAGAAAAAAAAAAAAAAAAAAAAAAAAAAAAAAAAAAAAAAAGAAAAAAAAAAAAAAAAGAAAGAAAGAAAAAAAAAAAGGAAAAAAAAAAAAAAAAAAAAAAAAAAAAAAAAAAAAAAAAAAAAAAAAAAAAAAAAAAAAAAAAAATATTATTTTATAAATATATATAGCTAGAGATCTTTTTAATTACTTATATTACAGTCTTATGATTATATTTTATTATTGTTTATTATTAATAATATATATTTTTACGATTATTATGATTATTATTATTATTATTACTATTATTATTATTATTATTATTATTATTATTATTACAACATATCTTTCCGCTATTCACTGGTAAAGTAATTCACTAATGCCAGAGGAAACGGTCCTAGTCGGTTATGCAGACGACGTGGCTGCGCTTATCGCTGCTCGCTATACCAACAAAGCCCAGCTAGAACTGAATCAAGTGTTGCGTGTCGTCAATAGATGGATGGCAAGGCATGGGTTGTCGCTGGCATTGTCCAAGACAGAGATCGTGGTTCTAACAAAAAAGAGGATCCCCAAGAGAATATCTCAAGGCGTGCTGGAGAGAAAGCTGTGATCTCTAAGCATACCGCAAGATATTTGGTAAGAACAATAGGTAAGAAGTTGAGTTTCGGCCAGCAAATACAGTATGCAGCGGATAAGGCCGCGAAGCACACTGCTGCACTGAGCCGGTTGATGGCAAACGTTGGCGGCCCACAGGCCAGTACGCGTCGTGTACTAATGAGCATGACCCACTCGATACTCCTTTATGGAGCCGAAGTGTGGGCAGATGCGCTCAATAAAGAGACTTATAGGAAAAGGCTAGCCAGGGTACAGAGGCTGGGTGCATTTAAGGATCGTCTCTGCGTATCGCACTGTGTCCGAACCTGCAGTTATGGTTATTGCCGGAGTGATCCCCATTGCATTCCTCGCAGGGGAACGTAAGAGATTATGGCGGAAGGAAGAAAAGAAATACTCTCCAAGGAAGAACGAAATCGAACCTTCCGGAACCGGCAGGTCTCCTGGGAGAGCGATCAGCGGGGTCGATGGACTGCCAAGCTAACCAGGGGAGTTAAGGAATGGATGAGAAGACCGCATGGAGAGGTAGACTTCTTCCTCATCCAACTTCTGAGCGGGCACGGGTATTTCAGGGCGTACCCGAAAAGGATGGGGAAGGCTGAGGAGGACGAGTGCCTCTACTGCTGGGGAAGCAGGGATGATGCCTCGCACACCTTTATTGCGTGTGACCGATGGCAGGGTCTGAAGAGGGACTTGGAGGCGGTGATTGGGCGGCAGACTCCAGACTCTCTGGTAGAGATGATGCTGTTCAGCGAGACCAACTGGAGTAGGATAGCGAGATACGCGAGGAAAATTCTCGTCACAAAGAAGAAGGACCTAGAGGAACAGGAAAGGAGGAACCCCTAGGCGGATAAGACAGAGGCCTAGCCTGATGTAGTGCTGGAATCAGCGAATCCAGGCTAGGTCCCAGCAGAGGGGGGTGTTTTAGCCGGTAGTCTCCGGGAGTCCGGCACGGTGTGCGCATTTCACCACCCCCCCAAAAAAAACAAAAAAATTCACTGATAAAGTAAAAAGTAAAAATTGTCTTACATGTACATTAATAATGCTGTAACACAGACCTCTATTTTAGGCATTCATTAATTTATTTACATAAATAAATTTCTAATAATTTTTTACATTGGTGGCAGCTAGCCGACAGTCCCATGTTTAGATAACATCTGTTCAAATGTTTCTGTCTAATATTTTGGTAAGCCGGGCAAGTAATTAGAATATTTTTGTAGGTCTTCGTTGTAAATGTAGGTCATAGAATCGCCAGTATTCTGTAAGATGTATGGTATATTTATATGTATGGTAATATTAATTACAGTTAGGGAATACCGTGCATATATTTCACACCAGATTTTTCCTTCAGTGATTGTCACATTTACCAACAATGATTTACAAACAAATATGTCGATTAAATAACAAACAAAATCCTATATGAAGTTATTAATTTTATTTAATAATTCTAAAGTCCCCATTAAAACTTGAGTGAGCTAGTGGGCTAGAGTGGAATCTGGAATTTAATACAATTAGTTGAATGGAAGAATTAAACAGTCGAGGACGGTTGGAGAAGAATAGATGGTAGTTAGAAAGAGATGCGTTGTTTGTTGCAGAGCGCGTCGTCAGGAGGAACGTAACGGCGGAAAGAGTAAGGCCGACATAACGTTTAAGTGTATCAATTATAAAGCTTACTTTATTGTGTGCGGTTTTGAAAAGGACGCTAATAGCTTGGTCTGGATCCAGTCCAAGACACTCCATAGGGAGGCTTTACTTCAGCTGTCTTCTCTTTCTCACTATCGGGCCTTCCAACCCACCTTTCAGCGATTAGTCTCCATAATTTTCCACCTTTTCTACAGTTTCACTAAATGTCTTCTCACTTGCACACTATGACATACACAATGTTATTTATTATTTGTAAGTAGAAGATTTTTCATTTATTTCACAAAACTGATTGATGGTTTGTTTGTTTTTTTATTAATATTATAATAAATTAATTTATCAAGTTGTCAATAATGAATTTTCCTCTAAGTTTCAAAAACTTGTAACTGTAATTATCACTTCTTTTTTTTTGTCGTGTCAATACCTATAGTAATTGCCGCCCATAGTCTTTTCAGTGGACTGTGGCACTCCGGACAGTATTCAGATATCATTGTGAGCTGTAGAGATTCCTAGGAAGGCAAAAATCTCATGGTTTCAAATCCGGCATCTCCATATGGAATTCCAGCGCGCTACTACTGAGCTAATCCCTTCCCTACTATCATAAATTCGGTCTGGTACACAGACGGCTCGAAAATGCCGACTGGGTTCGGAGCTTGAGGTTTATGGTGGCAAGTTTAAAGTTAAGTTTTAAAAGAGCCTAGGGAAGTACGCCATAGTCTTTCGGACCGAAATTGTGGCGCTAAAACTCTGCGCTAAGGAGATTATAAGGCAGGTATTGGAGGGTAGGTGACTGGCCATATACTACGATAGTCAGGCAGCCTTGAAGGGACTTTCTTTAAACCAAATAGTCTCACAAGACCTGGTGTGAGACTGCCAATCAGTTCTTGCCGGGGTGGGTGCTCGAAATAAGGTGACACTCACTGGGTGCCGTGACATGCAGGGTTGCTTGGCAAAGAAAGGGCGGACGACCTGGAGAAGGAGAGCTTTATAGGCCAGGAGCCCTTCTGCGGGTTGCCCAGGAGCTTGATCCAAGTTTCCAACAAAGAGTGGCTAGAAGACCAGCGTCTGCAATGGTGGGAAAGAACACCAAGGCAGAGGCAAGCTGAATTCTTTATTAAAAGAAATTTACCTAAGTTGACCAGGGTCCTACTGAGCCATAGCCGAAGAGATATAGGAGTAATAGTGGGCCTACTCCTAGTGGGAGCATTGTAGGCTGAATAGGCAAATGCACCAACTACTATTTGCAGATAATGCGATACGTCGATTCTGCAGAACCGAGGAGTAGAAACCCCGTTACACATCCTTTGTGGTATGCCGGACTGATGAGGACTAGGTTTCTTCAAATGGAAACAAGCAAGCTTCATGACGGAGCCACTTTTAGCTTTGTTAGGACTGATTAAGAGAGCAAAACTGAAGGATGCGCTATGATTTTAGAGGATTCCAATAGACCTCTTAATGAAGATCTGCCAATCTAATATAATCTACTCATATATTAACTTCTTATTAGGTTATATTCTTATTTTATGCTTAAATTAATTATTATATCATTATTCTTAGAGGATATAATAATGTTCACTAATATGTCTCCTCATTAGGTTATGTCAGACTGGAACATCAGTTAAATTCGCGTATAATGGTTAACAAAAAGATGATTGTTGTGATGTAATGGTAGACACAATTCACCCTGTACTTTTATAGGTATACAGTTTATATTTTAACAAACAATACAAGAGATTAATTCTGTGGTTTGGTTCTAAAAGGGCCAATTTCAATTTTTCACGAAAATGAGTTATTGGAACTTACAAGCATTTTTCACTGAATTCTATTTAATTCATCGTCTAAGTCTAATACATCGTGAAAGACATATACATCGAAAGCGCCAAACTTATACAAGAATTTATCATATATTTTTATTATTATTGGACATAAAAAATGGCCAATGTCAGAAAAAAATATACGGTACACCTACAAGTATCATAATTAGTGTACATTAATATCACTGATCCCAGTTGAGAAAGAAAAAAAGCATTATCCTGGGATTCTTAGTTTTTTTAGTACATCTCACAAAAGAAATTGTTAAATTTTCAATGCTCATTTACAGAAAACAGTGGTTTTTGACACTGGCCCTTTTAGAACCAAGCCACAGAATTATTATAAAGATAGATTACACTGGCCGAGCCAAGAGTTATGTTGATCATAGATTGCTGGCTTGGTGATCTAGCTACGTATGTAGCTAGTTAAAACTCTTGCCTGTCTGTTATCTAGTATGCTTGTGGAAAAATCTATCACCTGGTTAGAGTGCTGAGTGAAGATAGTTGATTACTTCTTGAAAGTTGTCGTTACTTCTTTGGGAGTTATGTGCTGACTCCTCCATAATAGTTCTTAAATTCTTGAAGGCATGTTCCCCGACTGGCTGTTCTTTCTTGAGAGTGATATTTATTAGATTTATTTTAGTTTCTGTTTCTTGTCAGTTCTAGACTGACTTGAATCCAAAATTGCCAAGTTAAATGCGATTTTTGGTAGCTCTTAGACTGATGTTGTTCGTTTATATACAAGGGAAACCTGAGAATTCGGACACGTACAAATTCACCCTCCCCCAAATATTGAACTAAAACATTTGAATTTTAACGCCTCAGATTCCTCAGAATGATCAGAAAAATGTAAAAAAGAAAAGAGATAGGTTTATAATTGAGAAATTACTATTCAAAGTTTATAGGCAATCGTTATAGAGGTTTTCAAAAGAAATCCAAAAACTCAAAAACCTATACAATAAAATCGCACTTTCAGTTAACCGATTTTCTTCAAATTTGAAATTACACCAATATGTCCAATTGTAGAAGTGGAGAACCATACATTGTACTGAAGTAGTATTTTAGAGAAACGCCTTCAGAATCCCCAAAAATTCAATTTTTTCGGGAAAAAATGTTTCAAATAAAAGTGCTAGATATTATACGAAGTTTAAAGAAAATCGTTGGAGCCATTCTCGAGAAAAATCTCGAAAAATTAAAAAAAGAAAAGATTCCTTAAAATTACATTTTTGGTTGATAGATTTGGCCCGAAAGTTGGTGTCTGATGCAGTGGTTAGTATCAATACCAAATTTGAGCTACCGGCGATTTATCGTTTTTGAGATACTTCAAACACACATACAGAGACCATAGTTTAAAAACAATTTTATTGTATTAACGGTTTTTAATACAGGATCCATCAGCTGATAATTATTTGGGCTTTTGTCTTGATTTTGTTCAAAAGCAACAACCTAAACTGAAAAAAATGGAGTTTTTTTTTTTCAGTTTAGGTGGCTGCAATTTCCTTGAAAATTAACTCAACGATTTTCTTTAAACTTGGAGCATTAAATACACTATTATATAATTAACAGTTCTTCTTCTTTATCTACACTCTCGTCCTATTCTTCCTGGGACAGTATGAAGTTTTCTTCTCGCAGAGCCTATCCCAACCCATCACCGCCTCTGCCTATTCCCAGCTCCTGCTCCAATCCATCCCCACTCTTCTCTTAATAAGTCTTGCACCGTCTTTTCCCAGGGTCTAACTCTAGATCCGGCTCCTTTGGCCATTCGCTGCACGCCTGTTTGTGCAATTCTTTCGTCATTCATTCCGGGACAGGTGGCCAATTTACCTCACCAAATTCTCTTCGATTACCATTTTTAACTGTCTTGACATTTAAGTCTTGCCTTATAATTGCGTATTCGGATCCAGTCTTGTCTTGCCATCTATCTTTCTCAGAAATTGCGTCACAATGCCGTAGTTGATTCACTTCCTTTTTTTGTCATTTCACAAAGAATGTGTGAGGTGTGGAAAGTATATGTTTCGATAAACTAACTTTTCGATAAAACCTTAAATCACCTCTATTTTTATTAAGGTAGCTAGCCAATTTATCAGATTTTTAGAAATCTATAATTATACATCTTTCGTCACTGTTAATTAAAATAATTACAGGGAAAAATTTATATTAGGAATAAAGATTGAATAAAAATTACAAATTTCAAGCAAATGTTATTTAATTAAAACGGTGAGAGTTGGAAAAATAATGAAATCAAAATTTTCTAATTATAAAGTTTTCAAATGACGTCTAATGATGATGTTTAGCCCTTGGTTAAAATGAAAATAGTACATTACCTAATTATGATAGCCCAATATTTTGCGCTCTGATTTATTATCGGATCTATGTGTGTGTTTGTATGTGTTTGGTTTGTTATGGGGGGGGGGGGGGGGCTTACTCTGTAACGGCACTATTTTATACAATTGAAAGGTAACATCCTGGACAGAATGTAGTAGTTTTGGTTTGATATAACACTGATTGAGTTTAAACAGACAACCATAGGCGGTCACATAATTTTACAGTCCAATTGACTTTTACTTGACAAACCTCCCTCCCACTACGCCACTACGCGTCATCATGATGGGTGGTATCTTTTTTCTTTTCTTTTTTTTTAACCATCAGCTCGCTCTAGTGGATGAAATGAGGCTGGACCACCCTCTGTCCTTCAACTGTTGGTTATTGGACACAAAGCCGAACGCGCTGAGAATTTTTTAAACTTCCTCTATATATATATATATTTCTATAGCTACTGTTCGCTATTCCAGTCCAGTACAACAATAATTGTGGTATTCTACTTTTTCCACCCCCTCCCACAATTACACTTGTATTGTCACCTACTTGAAATTCTTTTCCCTCTTACAAACTACTTCCTATATTGGGACTCTACTGATTTTCCCGCACTTTTACAACTCTTGTTTTTTTTTTTTTTGCTAAATCTTTTCAAACAGAATAATAATCTGAGTTTTGGGGTTATTTTAGTTTTTATTTTGCTTTCTACTCTCTTCTTCCGGTTACTGTTAATCTAGAGCAATTGTTTGGAATCTGCCTAAAGATTTTTTTTTTTTTACGGCCTTTTTAGTACTTCCAGCTTTGCAGTCTCCAGTTTTGTCCTTTTAATTTTGAAAGTAATTTAAAGAGGACGACTGTAATATTTAGGCTGTTGGGAAACAGTGTGAATCAATCTCCCTTCACAAAAAAAAGTCGGACGAGATGTCGACTACAAACCACTTGCACATTCTCCATTTATGGGCAGTAGATCTTAGGCAAAACTTCCACTGTTATGTAACAAACTATTTCCACTGCATTGGCATTATTGTTCATGTGTTTAATGTAATATCTAGTGGAAATTATACAAATGATGTAGAAGATCTAAACTACAGATTTACGTATCTTTGCGCACACTTTGAGTGGATTAGTAGATATCTGAAAATCTGCAGCTAGTATGCTGATTATGACAAAGGGCTATTGTCATCCACTGTCATGTTGGACAAGCGAGTCATATATGACTGCAATGTTTGTATTAATTGTTAGAATTTTTTAATCTGCATAAAAATTGTTTCTTTGGATATTATATTCTGTTTGTTCCATTCAAATTAATTAATAGTTATAGAGAAGATTGAGTAGTATTCCTTAACTGTATGATTTGAGGTGTCACCGTTCTGTTATAAAAGAACCAAATGATAATTAAGCCTAACCTAGTGCTTATACATCCTGATCCATTCCACCGTTTATCAACTATAATATGCGCGCGAACATGACTGCACGCACTTTTATAATTTATTATTAACAATTATATGTATGTGTGAAATGTTTGAGGCACTGATGATTTCCGTTTCTTTTGCTGATCACTGGAGCGTGGGATATGTCGTAATCCTGTATCATTGCCGGCTATCTCAATATAGTGTATAAATGTAAGTTTGTTGGTGCGAAAAATATATATATATGGCCCGGAGGACCAAAAAATGTTAGAGTAATTTAAAGAAGGTGACTGTAATGTTTTGGTTGGTGGGAAACAGTGTGAATCAATCTCCCTTCACAAAAAAAAGTCGGACGAGATGTCGACTACAAACCACTTGCACATTCTCCATTTATGGGCAGTAAATCTTAGGCAAAACTTCCACTGTTATGTAACAAACTATTTCCACTGAGTAGACGTGGATTCGTCAAATATATAATGTACCAGACTTGGTAGCCTTTGTGAGGAAAAAACCAGCTGAGGCATGTGGAACGAATGTGCGAAGGCAGGATTCCAAAAAAGGCTGTTGGAAGGGAAACCGGGAGGGAGCCGTAGTAAAGAACGTCCCTGATTGAGATGGCTGTGAGATGTAGAAGAATTATTGAAGAGAATGGGTGTGAGAAGATGGAGAAGACACTTCCACTGGAAACACATGTTTTTGAGATCCCTTGAGGATAAAAAAAATGTTTTGTAAAAGATGTGTGTGTGTATATGTGTGTCTGGGTAGTTGTGGGCGTGTGTATGAACAAAAATTTTTAAAACAAAAAGTCGCAGAAAGCGGAAACTTGGTATTTGTAACTGCAACTGACATACGAACGCAATATTTGCATGTGAAAAGCAATAATTATTTTCCTTTCTTAGATTTCTCAAAATAAGAATTTTAATGAAAATTCAGACACAATCGCAGTACATCTTCTGATATCAATTGGACAATGTAAAAATATGCCGTCCATTAAATAGTGTCGATAATATTGAAAATGTGGGTGGTCCGCAACGCTGGATAATGATATGTTAGTGCTGTTGTTGTAGTTGTATGTTTGTAGTGGTAGCTTGGTGTAGCACGAACGGTTTAGTAAAAGGGCTTGTAAGTATATACGTATGTTTAAGAGAATAGTCACCACTGCTAACAATAAATATATTCTATTAAAATAATAACTACAAGTTACTTACAAGAATATATAAACTTTTAATATATTGTGAAAACTGCCACTGATTCTAAGAGAGCGAAAAACAAGTGTTCGGCTTGAATGTCTGTTCAGACTGTTCTTGAAGGAATGTCTTCTCTTCATAGTTCAAATCCTTTCAAATAATGCTGGTCTGTCTGGAAGGAGTTTCATTGTTTTACTCTGTTTCTTGCCTTTTGTCTCTTGGTTTGCATTGACCTAGATTGTATTACCTGGCTCTATCCCCATCACTAAAATACACTATTTGAACTAGCTAATTTTCACAAAATTATTTTACTAAACTATTTTCCAAAACTATTATTTTTTTCATTTCGTTCTTCGACTACAATAACATCTGGTATTTGTAATGTGATAACAAGAAGGAGTGATAACAAGAAGGAAAATATATTATTTTTAATTATAAAAAATTATAACTAGTGGTGCCAGCCAGACGCTATTATTCAGGTCAAGAGCCGCGGTCAGTGCACGGTCAAAGGGACCGCCAAGGAAAGGAACCGCCAAAGACACACTGCTTCAAAAGGGTCCTTTATACGGTCAGTACACAGAAGCCGCCTGACCAATATACAAAAATCAACAAATCACTCAAAAGACCGACCATCTGGCTACAGTCCTTTGATAACTATCATCACCTGTTGCCACACCTGTTCGCCGACCTATTCAAGACCTAGGGTCAAAACACGGCAATAAACAAACATTCAAAAGGCCGACCACCTGGCTACAGTCTTTTGATAACCGCCAACACCTTTACCAGACCTATTCAAGACCTAGGGTCAACACACGGCAAGAGATGTTTTAGTGTGACCGGTAATTACAGACTTGTCAATGTGTGAGTGATGGCAATATAACGTCTCTCAACAGGAAGTGGGGGAGAACTATTCTTCATTATTTTATCAGCGTAACATCAAGATTCTACCAGTGACATAATTCATACATCGGTGCGCGTCCCTATCTAAGTATTTAAACATATATTTATTTATCATCATTATAGTTGTGCATTCTAGTTACAATTTAAATCATTTCAAATTAATTGTAGTATATCTCTTCAAACGTTAAATTATTGTTAAAATATATATATATATATCTATTTTCGTAAATTAGTAATTCATATTCCGAGTAACAACTCTCTAAAAATCTCTAACTAACTCCCAACTATTCATCGCATCATAACCCTCACCAAGACATCTGAACCCATTACATATTTTATCCGTCGTAGTATGCAGATTGATTTTGTTCCTGACCGGTTTCGGATTTTCATCTATCATCAGAGAAAAATGCACCAACTTCGTATAGAGAGTTCACTTCAACGTAATATTTATGTTACAATCATATTTGTTGGTTGTATATATGTGTGGGGAGGTTATAAGGTTATGTTCATAACCATACCTTATATAACATATAAGATATATAGCATATAACAAACATAACCTTATAACCACCCCACATATTTGTCAATAATATATTGTTAAAAAGTATATGCGTTGTTCGTATGTTTCCCCTGTAATATATTCCAACTATATTGCTAAATCAGAAGTGACAACTTACAGAATGCGTACAAATGCGTTCTCTGGTACCATTCTAAATTTATTTTTTTCTAACCACTTATTCAGAAATTAGTCGAATGCTATTAATTTATGTATTTATATTTGTAAGATTAACTCCCTACTAAAGGGATTTTATCCTAAAAGTTTATAATTTAATAAATAAAAATAAATAAATAAAATATTTAATAGCAAAGAGAACTCGTATCACATTATTTTACATTTATTCTCATCTTTTTTTTTTATTATTTTTATCTCCAACTAATTTCAAATCTCGGCTAAATATCAATTGAAATAAATAAACGTAAAATGAAAATAAATATAAAGTGAGGACAATATCATTGGCTAGTACATAGTATCTTGAACACCGCCACTCATACCTAATCACTGTACAACCAGTCTAACAGGCCTGCCAGCCTTGTATACGTATAGAATTGTAGACCATTGGATCTCTGTATCACTATTGGGCTAGATCAGGGCGGATACATTGGCAACATACATATACATATAACAGAGAGCGAGGTTGGCCAAAAAAAAAACTGTGTTTCATGTTTCCCAAATGAAACAACATCAATCAAGATGTTTATCTCGTCTTTTAATTGGTCCAATAGGATTTACGATACGACTGGTATACAACTGATACAATAACACACCCACACACGTATCTTCCTTCAATATATATATATATAATGGAGAAAAAAGTCCAGAGATAGGATTATCTTTTAACTGTTTAACAAGAATTCTATTGGCACGATTTCTAATTTTTGGTACAAAATGACATAAACATTTATATATAATTTATATGAGGTCATTCAGAAAGATATTTTGGCATTGGAGCTCAAATACTAAGCTCTTGTTAAGTTTTATTTTCCACAACTTAATTTTTCTTTTCCTCAAGTTATTATCCATTGTTAATTTTTTTTTTTACATGAATGTTCTCGACAAAGATGAAGAATCTTGACGGCTTGTCTGAAAGATTATATATTATGTATTGACATGGTAGGGTATTAAGCCTCTGCGCAAAATGCCGAATATTTGAAGCAGACATTCTGTAGTGTACCATGTTTGCTACAATTAATGCATGCTGTTTCTTTTAGTAAGGGGGTGTAGTGGAGCGATAGTGATTAGAGTTTGGTTATTTTTGTGAATCGATACTCGACTTTCGTTAATGCATCTAAAAACCTGTATTTACTTATTGTTACAATTTTGGAAATAATGCGATTTCTGCCACTATTAAAAATTTTGGTGGATCCTTTGCTAATTCCCACCCTTTGTGACTTTAAAAACATCCTGAGTAAATGCTGAATCCAGTGGCAAATGATCTTCTTCATCCTAAGTTCTTAATGCAAGTTGCGCTCGATAATGCCATCTCTGATGCCTAATATCTCCTCATCTTTTTATTGTACGTCTTGTATCAGCCTCTATCATTTTATTCTACGTCTTGATAGAGAGTTTTGCTTTCTCTTACTCCCCTAGTAAGAGGAAGTATTGTAATCGTGTCAAATTTTCGATATCGAGTTTTCTCTGGAAATATCCGTTTTGAGGTCCCCTGAGTCCAAAAAAGAAAATGGTGTGTGTGTGTGTGTGTGTGTGTGTGTGTATGTGAACAACATAGCTCAAAAACGAAAAACCGTAGAAAGTTGATACTTAATATTCCGCTTAGGTATCACCATGGGATCTGACCCTACGTTATCTGTCAAAATTTCTCAACCGGAAGTACCACTTTACTACTTTTTTTTTTTTACTTTTTTGCAATTTTCTCAAAAACGGCTCCGACCATATTCTTCAAACTTGGTATATCAACTACGTATACAAAGAGCTACAACTTCTTTATGATACATTTCTCTGGGAAAATTCATTTAAGGAAAGTTATGGGCGAGGGGTGGGGTTAGGGCTGAAGAGCTATTTCAGTTGATTATACAATTCCATTATCCAAACAAAATCAATTAGGAATAAATAGATGGCCAAAATTCCCGAGTTTCATGAAAATTTGTAAACCAGAAGTGCGCTTTTTATTGAACAGATTTTTTAGTTTTCGTCGAATTTCATTAAATTTGGTACACTAACTATAAAATTTGTCAATTATAATTTTGAGAACTATAGTAAGAGAAAGTTGTGTGAATGTTTCACACCAGATTTTTTTTTGGTTATTTCTGGTTTTTTGGTGATATCATCAATGTGACATCTGGAAAAAATAAACTTCCATAAGTAAACCAATATCAAAAACAGGCGCAAAATATTCGGTAATAATGATCTTAAAGAAAACAAGAAAACTGAAGTACGAATCGAAAAGAAACCCAAATCAACTGAAGATGTATTCCATCTTGAAGTCGACCTTTCCTTATTATCTTTATTTTACAATAATGACCCAAAAAATAAAAAAAATAAGCATAAAAAAAATCAATTACAAATTTTGATGATTCCTCCGATTAGTGTAATGGAACTAAACAAGGGCGTAATTTTTGGCAAAATTAATTTTTCTAATTATTTAGTAATATAAATTATTTTTCATAGAATAGAACAATAAAAAAACTTAAAGAAATGTGACCATAATAGAGTTTGGTTCCCCAAAATGGCACACTAGTTAGCGAAAATACTTATATACTCTGTAAAACCTTACCCACTTTCCATTCACAAACTTGATAATATCCATATATATCAAATTCTGGCATCATAATTGTGACATAGATAGACAGATGTCAAATCAACAATCGTAAAAAAAAAAAAAAAAAAGATGAACCATGTTATTTTTAAAGAAAGATTTTATCCGACGAGAAAAATCTAACGGATAAAAAAATATTAAGAGATATAGAAAAGAAATCTGAGATAAAAAAAAATCATACAATAATTTTACAAGAATAAATAAATAAATTGCTCAATAAATTAATACTATTAAGAAAAATCTGGTGTGACACATTCACAACCTGGGTAGTGAATGGGTTGTATCAGATCCGGCGTAAATATTCAAAAATGTAGAGTAATTTATTTATAAATAATTAGGAACTTATATAAGTTTTAATAATATTTTTTTTTTTTTTTAATTTAAGGTCGCGTCATTGGTGCCCGGAGACTTCTCAGTACACTGCCGAACTCCGAATAGTGTTCTCTCGTTACAGACTACACTGTCCATTACCGGACAGTGAGCTGTAAAGACTCCTAGGAAGAGAAAATCTAAGGGTAGCCCAGCTGGACTCGAACCCGGGCGTACTCAGAGGACTTCAGAACATTATATTTCGGGAGAAAACTCAATTTTAAAAATTTAACATAATTGCAATACTTGTTCTTAAAGTACAGAATCTATAAATAAGAATTTACAGAGGGAAGCCTATATATATATATCACAGCTCCCCAGAATCTCCAAAAATTCGCTTTTTGGGAAAAAATTTTTAGAAATAAATTGATAATTTATATGTGCAAATTTAATTAATATTATTAATATTAAATAATTTAATTTAATAATTTATTGTATCAAATTTAAAGTATATCATTTGTAAGAAAACCTGGAAAAAATTGGTCTAAATTTCAGTATAGAAAAATACTCCTCAGGATATTGGATTTTCTTTGGCTTCGGATTATTAGCAGCGAAAATCCAAGATCTTTATTACTATTAGAGATATTTATTATAATAAAATCGTCCATTACGTCAGTATACGTATTCAGTATTTAAAGGAAAGTTTAGCTCCCCTTTACAAACACTCTGAAAAGGATTTTTTTGAAAAACTAAAAGTGAAAAAACTTACTATATGTTTTTTTCGAGTTTTTTTTTGCGATTCTCCTGAAAAAAAAATAGGATCTAACGAGTCACAAACTGTTAATAATATGCTAGTAGATTAAATATAGATTGGTCACATTTATTTGCAGTTATATTTTATTCTGTAAAATTAATTTATCAGTATATGTGAATGGAACTGCAACATCTCTTTCTAATTAGCCATTTTAATAATTATAATGGACGAATCAACTTTTTATTTCATATTATAGGATAACTAAATGCTTCGTTATTACTCCGAATTTAAAGAAAATTCGTCAATCTGGAGTATGGGATCTTGTTCACAAAATGATCAACTTTAAACTGAATTTATTCATTAGAATATACGGGGGGGGGGGTGTATAAAATTAAGCCTCTGAGCATTTTGATGAAATAAAGTAAAAAAAATAAGTTTGTTAATACATAAATAGCTTGAAAATATACATACATAAAAACAAATAATAATAAATAAAAATGAAGTAATAAAATGATAAGTCAAGTTATAATAATGAGATATCTCCTTGCAATATAGACTCTTACCTGTCCTTTACGATATATATCATCATGCATATTTTACCGTATTACAATTGCTGTCTGTTTTCTTTCCTCGGTTCTGTCAGTCAAGTTGGTTTTTGTGGTTGTAATAAGTAAGAAAAAAAACAGGACATACAGATGGACAGAAAAATTCTGTTCTTATTTTTGATTAGGTTTTCTATATAAAGTTGGAAAACACACCAGGGGGGTTTTCACTTCATTCAGCGGAAGGTAAAAAAAAAAAAAAAATGGCCTACCATCTTGTATGTTGGATCGCTTGAATAGAATTCTTAGACAATGTACAGAATAAAAAAGAGAATTTCCTCGAAGTGAACAATGTAAATAAAATGGAATACATTTTTCTTACAATTCTTATTTTCAGATTTATTTATCTTTATAATTTTTTAATTTATATGTATATTACTAGGTTTACAATATTTTTCTGATTTTAAATAAAGTTTTCCAATAAAACTTTCCTAAAACAGACGTACCTCAACGGCCTGCAAAATAAAATCGTTTCGTTATTCGAATTTTAAATTTCAGAAACTTGCGTGCGCCACAAACAAAAATAAATAAATAAATAAATACATTTTTCTTATTTAATTTTAAATGGATTTTAACCATAATAAGAAGCTAAGTTTTTTATAAGTTGCTCAGATTATGACAGAATTTTTCTTCCCACGCATCTATGTATTGGTTCTGAAAGAAAAATTCGGAGAATATGCTTAACATTTTAATAAATATTCTCTGTTTTCCTGCCGGACGAGTCCAGTACTGCCTTTCGAACGAGAGTATATAATCTAGAAGGTTTTTAAAGGGGCAAAATAAGGCTACATCTTTAAAATACAAAAGGACCGTGGATAAGAGGACTTAGATCAACCACCAGCCAATCACAAGCATGGAAAGGAAAATTATGGGGGAGGAAGAAACAGGCTCCACCTCTTTTTCACCCATCTTGTTTCTTGCTATTATTAGTTTGGTATTCTAGGCATTTCCAGCATGAAGAAGCCTATTGCAATATAGACGATTTAATAGCAAGCCAATGAGCCGGTCTCAATCCGAAAATCAAACGGTTTTTCAGGTGTCATAATTAAAAGAATTTTTTTATAGATTTATAGGCTAATTATATGGTGAATTATGTATATCTTCAGCTAGGTAGCCTTCTAAATAATTTCTTTTCTATTTTTTTTTTCACAAAAGAAACTCAACGTTTCGGCGTTTTATACGCCATTTTCAAGAGTAATTCTAAATAAAGAAGTTTATACTGATGTTAGCCAATATTAATCTTAATTATTCTAATTATGTTGATTATTATAATACTTACCATATTATATTGTTACAATTTATTAACTTTAATAAACTAAGTTCTTACTTATTTGAGTAAATTTGCTCAAAACGTCATATTTATGTTGATTATATATTTTAAACTTCATTTGTTAAGCTATTCTTACTCTTTACTCTTGAAATTGGGCGTATAAAACGCCGAAATATTGATTGAGTTTCTTTTGTGAAAAAAAAATATTGCAAAACTTAATTTTGCAAACTACTTAGCTGGAGATATACATAATTCAAGTATAATAATGTTAATAATTTCTGTGTCAGTTTTGTTTTCTAGATGGTCAATATTCACTCAATTATTGTAAAGTAGCTTCACACAGTTATTAATTTATATATTAGTCTCATATTCTGTCACAAAAACATTCTGAAATAATCCCTTAGTGGCTAGCAGTGTTGCAATTTCTTTTAGTTTTTATTGGTCAGCTTTTTCTATCATAGGTTTTTAAAAACAATAATAATCGGCCAACGTTTCGTCTTATAATTAATACATAATCAGAGCTACAAAAAACAATTTTTTTTTTTTTTTTTTTTATGATAGATGGAAAAATTGAAGGAATGATGTTTTTAACTTTATTTCAATTATTTTAGTTAGTTACATTTTTCTGTTAAATGAAGAATTTTATGTTATTTTTTATTTTTTTATTTTTAACCCAATGAGAATTATTTCATTCTTATTATCTACCGATAATAATATTCTATTTTATTTTTTTCGTTTTCATCTAATGTTAAAATTATGCGAGTTGCAATTTGAAGGAAAATACAAAAATAATTTTATAGTGAATGAAGTGAATGGAGCGAGTGGTCAAGATAGGAATGTCAGGCGAAAGCTTATGGATGAGGTCCGGGTTCTCTTGGACTGTTGTACTAGAAAAGAAGAAGAAGATTAGATTCTGTGGGGGTTGGATATCTAGCATACGCCATTGCTACCCCTATGAATCTATTGTGGCACCCCCAAGTTAGAATTCCCTCAGCCAGTCCTTTTAGATTTTAGAATCTGGAGAGAGAGTCTCCTTGAAGGCACCCACCAGTCAAAGCACTCTTTCAAACCCTATCTGTTTTATTAGGCTTAGTAATCCTGAGAGAAACTCTTGGCTGAAGTTAGCAGGTGCCTGTGTTTCTCCACTCCAAAAGACCAAAAACCTCAGCCATTCTCAAGCTCCTCACATTGACACAGTTAAAGATTTTTTCAACATTTTAACATCATTTGAGTTTTCAAGTCATTCTAAAATCAGCTTACCAATAAATGAAATATCAGAAAAAAAAAAACATAATTTAATTTTACTTAACTTTAATCAAATATTTTATTAACCTATCTGAACATAATCTTACCCTTTTCAATGGACAACGTTCCCTTAGTGGTTACCGAACATGTTTACCTATTTTTATATTCTTTTTTTTTAAGTTATTTAATTTTTTGTAGAAAAATATAATAATATTTTATTATTATTATTATTATAATAGATAAAATCCTTTTGATTTATTTATGATACGATTTATTTGCAACTTTATTATAATAAATACAATAAGTAAATGTGAATAAATATTTACATAACGTAAATATACACATTTAGCGAAAATACTTAGTGGTATTTACATGGTGTTTGGAGTTAATTTGAAACGTCACATTGGCCACACACACGCTTCTGACGACAGGATGGATTATACGGGTAAGGTGTTTGGATTATACAAGAGGATGGATTATAGCGTAATGTTTGTTTTGCGTACTTATTGGACCAAAGGATTTGATAATGGAACAAGGAATTAGGAATCTTTGGATAATTTGGATTTTATTAGTTTGGACACAAATGGAAAAGACAGGTCATTATGTAAAATTTTTATTGGAGATTATAACAAGGAGCTGTAATGCGACAAGTAGTTTCAAGGGTGGGTTCCTACGTCTGCAATGGAGAAGTTTAGAGGTTTGAGAGTAATGAGGAGTTCTAGGAATGTTTAATGCATTTTCCCTCCATAAATAAATGAATAAATAAACACGCACACATACACACATATATATATAAATATATAATATAGATATATATATATGTATAGAGAGGGAGAGTGAGAGAGAGAGAGAGAGAGAGCTATTAAAAAGTTTTCTAAGTTATCTGGTAGTTGGGAATTACCAAGAGTGCAATTTTCTAAATTTTCTATTTATAGGTCATACCAGTTTAATAAAGTTTTGAAGTATTTCTTACTAGAGATCCTTAATTGACTAATTAATCTTCGTTTTATAATTTTTAAACTTTCAACGTAAATAGTATTTTTCTAATTTTGAAATATTCATTGTATTTGGAATTATATTTTGTAAAAATATTCCCAAATAATTTTATGTATTTCCAGAACGGTTTCATGTATTTTTTTTTCCCAGCTCTTCGAAATTACTATTGCATTTTTTGTATATAGTTCACTCTTAGTTCATTAATTTGACAATATTCTTCCAACAATTTTAATTTGCCTTGAGCGCCTATATAAGTGTTGGACAATATGACCAGCTCATCCGCAAATAATAGGATAATCATTTCAGTGCTCTGGATTAATCAACTTCTATAATGTCATTTTTGGCAAAGTATTTACTTAAATCGGAAATGAACAGCGAGAATAGTAACGGTGACAGCGTATCTCCTTGCCGGGTTCTTTTCGTCATATCTATTTCATCTATATTTAACATGAGGTATTTTAACCATCGTAGCAGGCACATTGATTTTGTTCCTGACCAGTTTCGGATTTTTATCCATCGTCAGAACAAATTCACCAAGTTCGTGTAGAGAGTTCACTTCAACGTAATGTTTCTCCTTACACTCACACTTGGTTGTCAACCAACCAACAAGTGTGGATGTCATCCAGCATTGCGGACCCACCCACGTATTCAACATCTATGTTTATTTTAGACTTACTGAGGGTACTTTTTAAAATATTTATGATTTTTATGGCTATAGCCCTCAATTTGCTCAATTTTTGGAATAATTTGGCATGATTTTTATTGCATCGATCGTTTAATATGTACCAGATTTCAGCCTTAGATTAATATTGATTAACGAGCTGAGTATATAGAACTTTTATCCACATATTATCCTCTGTTGCAACTAAATCCGGTCTATTCTTTGTCACAAAATTGTTAAACTTGTTTCTACCCATTTTGGTAACCTAATTGTCAATAAAGAAGTGAACAATTTAGGAAGAGTGTTTGTTTATTAATGCAATTGTCTATAGTTAATTTTTTATAAACGAAATGCATGTTCATTCTACCATATTGGTCCAGGAATACACCATAATTTTGTCGATTGAATTGAATAAGTTTAGGATATAGTGATTTCCAGTTGACAGGCATTATTTTGTAATGCAAGCCATCCGTTTTTTTTTTTTTTTTTTTTACTTTTTATTATATTTTTGCATGAAATTAAAACTTAAAATAGTTCGTTAATAGTAAAAATCTCGATCTAGTTTGGGTGCAGAGATCAATCCATAGTTTATTATAGATTATTATAGAAGTTAATTATGTTTATCTATTGGAATGAATTCATTATTTAGTTTATTAAATTTCCCAAAATTCTTAGCAATTTTTTGGCCAATCGCTCCCCATATGCTTATTATAATATATTTTTGTAGCAAAGTTAATAGCCATTCTATAAGTTATCTTCATTATACAATATTTTTTTAACGATTCAGTATCAAAATTATTTGTTTTACAAATTTTTAAGTCATTTTTGACTTGTTTCGTTCGCTGCCTCTCAACAATTTGAATTATACCAAAGGTTTATGTTTTTTTAAAGGCTTTCCATTATTTTCTATATAAAGATTTAACAGTTTTAATCAAACCCACTTCACATGCTATTAATTTAAACGTTTCTTTGATGTTATTATAAAGCTCATCAACATTCATCAAATTAAATATAAACACCCTTAGATTGATTTAATTTATTTATATAATTTTTTTAGTTTATCTTGATCCTATTAAATGAGATTTTTAATTTTATTGCCAGAATCCACACAATAACAACGTGCTAGATTCCCTGGTAGTGAAGCAGGTAAGCTGACCCGGACTATCCTTATTTCGTACGTTCTTTTAATACCAGATATCCCATAATTTTCCATCATTCTGTTCATTTCTTCTTGCTGATATTATTCAGTGTTAATCCATTGTCCATTGATTTCATCTCTCCAGTTATATTTGTTCCTAATAGTAAATCTTCCTCTACTTGGTTTAATTCCCAATTCTACAGTTCCACTCTCCTCCAAAGAGAATTTACTCCAGTATATTGTTACTTTCAATTTCAAAAGCACAACTCTTCTAATAACGATAAGCAAATATCATTGTCCACATCCGGTTTCCATATATATTTCCCACCATCAATGGTCCTTCTCCAATTTTATTTATTTATTTCTTCTTTTTTTTGGGCCTTGGCCATTGGCCCCACTTAAACATTACTTCGCTCTTTATCCGTGGCCACACTAGCTGGGATGGCACATGTTAATCTTATTTGGCATCCACCACAGTACTTTGCACAGCAAGGTAGGGTGGAGCACTAGATTAAGGCGATTCTTTCCACACATCCCCTCTTATACCATCTATCTATTCGACGAGCGGAAGTGTGGAATCTTGTTTATGCTATACCTTATCCTACTAAACTCCGTATATTTATGCAAAACCAAAAGCATTTTTAATTTATATTATTGAATTAGACACATATTATAACAACTTAGTATATAAGTATGAACTAATCCTAAGGAGGCTATTTAATGTATAAGCTAATTTGGGTGTGCAATACTTTTAACAAATATTCCTGCACACCTTTAATGGAATTATCCTTCAATAAACTAAATCTAATGGGGTTGAAATAATTTTATAAATTTTCTTTCAACCCCGAGATACAACCTATTCTAATCGTTCACTCCAACATTCTCCCCAATAAATACATTCACTGTAATAAATACATTCAAGCTAATAAATACATTCACGCTAATATGTTTTCTTTACAAAATTACTTTTTTATAAAGATTAATATCCCTCACTTGCTCTAACTTTCCGCTTATTTTTAACAGCTGTGATTGGTATATTCATCATATTCAGAATGCTATTTAGGGACATTAAATATATTAAAAATAGAAAAGTTTCTGATAGACATATTATTTCATAATTTAGTAACATAAATACATATTTTTTTATTTACATTAAAAATATTAGCATAACCTACATTCAAATATACTATATTTCAGTTATCGTAAGTAATATTTTTGTTCATTTGATTTATTTTGTTATTATACGATATATTGTCAGTTACCTTAAATGGCCTCTCTATTGAAGAGCCCCAGTTCATACTATTAGAATTTAGGACAGTAATATTCCTAACTTGAACAATGCCCGTTTCCCTAATGCTTTTTTTTTCTCTAAGACTCTAGAAAGTGTCTTTATATTTTTTCTAATAGCTTTAGCAGTTTCACCTTTGAAGCCCTACATTCTCTGTTTGATATATTTGCGTCACTTTCTGGTGTAAACATTGCACCACCACACTCTTCTTCAATTCTTCAAGCGTCACAAACTTCTTCTATCCACAATCAATCTACTATAAAATTCTTCACTTAGCACAATTTTAAAAAATTTTATTCGCTTTTATCATGGAAAAATGCTTAATAAAAAAATTTAGGTAAAATGGTTATGTTATAAGAAACTGTAATGGTTTACAACTCGCAAAAAAAAATAACACTTTTTAAATCTTACATAAACATTTTTTGAAAAAAGTCTGGTGAGCCAAAATTAACTAAAAAAAAATCTATTATCCCCATTCCCTAAATAGATGATTTAAAATAATTAGGAAATCATATGATGATTCCCACTTGTCCTGTTACAAATTAGCCACCCTCTAATCATTAATGTTTACAAAAATGAAAAACCTTAGGCCAATTTTATATTGTATAGTAAAGAGTTACTAATTAGTTTGAAACAATAAATCCCCATAGATACCCCACTTAGAAGGTGTGACATAATAACAAACTTTACAACTTGTATATATACACGTCAGAGAGTTGTATAACTGTTGTATACACACTAATCCCCAGGGAAATAACACTAACACTATATACAGTATAATCGATTAGATTACCAGTGGTGCTTTATATATTATTGTACATAATATTCATATTTAGTACATGCAGTAGACTGAAGTTAATGTTAGTTATTTTTTTCTCTCGATATTTTCAACATATCTTTATTCTATATTTATTGCATTTTTGAAAAAGTAAGAAGATATAAATCAAAAATCACTTTTTCTTTCTGACATCTAACTTGTAAATTGTGTAAATCCAATTAATCCTGTCACCAAATTAAATCTCCCATCACTTATGCCTATTGTTTGACCTTATATTAAGGGGTATCCCCCTTAAGAAATCTGACACAGTAGTTGATCTTGGTATCCTCTTTGACATAGAACTGTCATTCAACTTTCACATCTGCAGAATCATGAAGAAAGCGTTTCAGATGTTAGGCTTTATTATACGTAACACCCAATGCTTAAAAAAATATCTTTACTCTCAAACTCCTCTATTGCAGCTTGGATATGCCTCCTCAGTATGTTCACCACTATAAAAAGTACAAACAAATAAAATCGAGAAAGTGCAGCGAAGATTTTTGATATATCACCTATATATAAACTTGGTCTTCCTTGTGACGGATTTGACTAAGATTCCGCACTCGATATGTTACACCTAATATTCCTGTCTAAACTCCTATAGTCTACCTATTATTGTCCAGATCTTCTTCGCCTCGTCAACATTATCAAGTCAGACATCACAAATCTTTTTTGATCAACCACCACTCCATCAGTTATGCTCTTAATAGTCCACCGATCCTTCTCTAACGACTGAGTAACTTCTACAATGCGTTAAACTTTTTTCAAGATACCGAACTTAGTAAATATAAGATCTACTTATCAAAGCTCCTATAGTACTTAAACTATGCCCATTTTAGATATAAAAAATAAGAATTTGTAGATTTAATAATTCAATGTCTTTATTTCAATACATATATTGTTTTTTCGCTGTATTAGTATTAATTTCTTTTGTATTAATAAGTCTTGTTTATTATTAGAATGATATAATTTTGCAATAATTTTGATGGACCAAGCACTCCAAGCACATGCTTGAAGTAATCATTTGGGAACCTTCACAAAAGTTTATATGGCAGACCTGCTTGTTAGTGATCCGTGGCTTTACAGGTTATGATTGGTCTGTTGACCGGATAAGCTTAGAAAGCATAAGATTAGCTGTGTGAGATTTAATTGTTGGGGGGGGGGGGGGGATACAGACACTGCTAGTGTGATGAGCAGGCATCTTTCTGATGGGTTTCGGTATTCTTGTGGTCATTAGACGCGCTACGCTTTGAGCCCGTAGATAACGTTAGGTAACCAGTAAATAAATCCTTCTGGGTCGCCATGATTAACTTCGCGACTTCACCTTTCTTACATTTCTTTTCTTCCTCTTGGTTTACATTTCTTTATTTCCTCTATGTACACAGTTTAATCTTTTCAATATCCATTAAAAATAATAATGCCCATATTTTATAGTTAATTATAATTTATATTTAATTGCTTTTATAATAATTATAATTTTTTTCCGTTTTAAAACATACTTAATTAAAGTAGTAGAACTGATAAAGGTAGAAACTTTTTAAGTGTAGTTCACACTGGTTACAAATTCTTCTTAAAACTTATTCCCAAGAATCTTGTAGTAGTCGGTGGGATGTTTGCACTAGTATACTCCTTGAACTCCTACTGTAAAGCAAGTAGATTATTTCTTGATTTAAAGGCTCTGCAAAGTTTTAAAGGACTTTTAAGGTAAAGTGAAGAACTGGATTTATTGTTGTTCCCTTAACACATTTAAAACCGCCCATGTTGTCACCCTTAGTTCCTATACGCTGCTATGACTCCCCCTTAATTCCTCACCCTTATTCAACAAATTTCTTCACCGTCGTCGACAAACTATCTCTTAAACTACTACCAAAAAATAATTTTACATTAACTGGTTAGTCTCTATATTTTTCAAATTGTTGTGATTGATTTCTAGTTTTATTAATTTGCTCTATTTTAAGGAAAATTTTGATATACCAAGTTTCATATGTACAATTGCTAGTAAAAAATGCAGACTTCATCTGTGAGGTGCAATCCGTGGAAAGAGCATAATCATGACCAATCATGATTCTCAAATAGCTGGGACAATCATCTAAAAGGTATAATATTGTAAACACAAAACAACATAGCTTATTTGCAGTCAAATACATAAAGTAGAGTGTCCTGGTCTCATGGTCTATAGACATGGGGATACCTCATTGAAGTCATATGTAGTCGAAAATATTTAATTAACATATAATCGAAAATTCTCTTTACCTGAATTACACCCATCAAGTAATAAATTAATTAATAAAGTAATTAGTTTAACCAAAACTGTTTTTTTTTTTAAACAGGACTTCATTTAACAAATTTATTTATACATTTTGTTTTTTTTTTATTAAACATCATATGCTTTTAACTTTTAATTATTGGCAATTATTGTCTGTTTTTGTTTCATATTTGATTACATTGGTGTGCTAATTATTACAATAAACTGAAGCTTTAATGTCTTTGAATACGCCGATATTGATGGAGTATATGGTATTCTTAATGGAAATGGCAGGCAGTCGTCACGATTAGCAAAAACATGATCGTCTTCTAAAGTTAGTACCATACGTGATCGAGATGACATTGATCAAGAGGAAGCAATACAGATTATTGCACGAAATCTATTCTGCTAGGTTGCTGAGAATTACTAATCATACGTTTGTGTTGCTAAACAATGGGAGAGTCTTAAGTTATTTTGGTTAATATCCACATCATTTCCAAAGTATCTAGGTTTTTGTCAACAGAAGATTTCATGTTGTGAATGCAGTTCTATAGGATGGTTCACTGAAAAATCACCATGTACTTCAATACGAGATAACTTTCAGTATAATAATGGCGACTTTCCTTCTGGAGTGTGATCCTCTTGCATACAAATTTCAGATATGTTTCAGCGTCGCTCATTTTGTTAATATTTCATATCTATAGAAATTACTAGATCGGAATCTATCATGTCCTTGGTCTCTGATATCACCAGAATAACAACTCTCGACTACTTTCTTTAGAGGCACAAGAAGTCTTTAGTTTATGACAAAAGTCTTACTACAGTGATCAACTTATTACGAGGATTATACACTTTGCCATAAAAATAATGGGACACTTAATTTTTTCATTAATTAATAAATTGCATTTATTGCAACAATCTATTTTTAATACGATTTGCTAGCTGAATAATAATACCTTGTAGTGCTAATTTTTTACCCTAACTCTTGATTTGGATTGATCTAAAACTCTAAAAAATCTTTATATTTACAAAATGTTAATAATTTTTTGTTTGTTTAATAATTTTTCTTACCACCTAGTCTCGGTATTACTTCCTCAGGCAATCAAGTTTTGAATGGTCTCTTGTCGAACGCATCCCACCCTTTGTGTAGGACAATGCGGAGCTCTATCAGAGTAATTGAGTAGTTGGTGGTTGATCACGAGCATGCCTCTTGAGCATGTCCCATAGATATACTATAAGATTAATCTCCGGAAAACTTGCAGGCCAATTGATCTCATTTGTACCGACTTCTTCCAAGAAGCAGGTGACAATTCTGACCGAGCGTCATTATCTTGCTTTATCATGAAACTCACGCCGTTAAATGAAGCATACAGTATGACGACTGCTCTAGAAAAACTTCTTCAACATATCTAGGCAACGGTCATCACATCATTTTCAACAACAATTAACTTGGTGTGAGCCTCCAAACTTATCTCACACCATAACTGATTACCGTTAAGAGCACTTATTACGCTAGTAGTACATTAAATGAAGTGCTTAAACAAAGACACATACCAAAGTTAGAACAAAGTACACTTATTGTGTATTTATATATATATAAAAAATATGCGTCCAATACACCTAGTAACCGGAAGTATTGTAATCGTGTCAAATTTTCGATATTGAGTTTTCATTGGAAATATCCGTTTTGAGATCCCCTGAGTCCAAAAAAGTGGTTTTTAGCAAATGGTGTGTGTGTGTGTATATGTGTGTATGTGCGTGTGTATGTATGTATGTATGAATGTGAACAGCATAGCTCAAAAACGAAAAATCGTAGAAAGTTCAAACTTGATATTCCGTCTAGGTATCACCATGGGATCTGACAGTGGGTCATCTGTCAAAATTCCTCAACCGGAAGTACCACTTTACTGTTTTGTTTTTTTTTACGTTTTTGTGATTTTCTCAAAAATGGCTTTAACGATCTTCTTCAAACATGGTATATCAACTACACATATTAACAGCTACAACTTTTATTTGAAACATTTCTCCGGGCACTTCTGGGGGGGATGGGGTTAGGTTGTCATCTTAACTGCTATTTTAGTTTATTAGACAATTGTGTCATCTAAATAATGTTAATTAGAATTAAATATGTTGTTGAAATTCCGAATTTGAAAAAATAGGACAACCATAACTGCGTTTGTTTTAACACTTTAATAAATGATTTTTTTCACTTCTTCGCGATTTTCTCAAAAATGGCTTCGACGATTTTCTTGAAACTTCGTATATAAACTAAACATGCAATGATCTACATCTTTTATTTAAAACATTTCTCTGTAAAAATTCATTTAAGGGCACTTTTAGGGGAGGGATGGGGTTACAGCTTCCTCTAAAGTGGTAACATAGTTGATTACACAATTCTATCATCCAAACAATAATAATTAGAAATAAATGGATGGCCAAAATTCTAAGTTTTATGAAAATTAGTAAGCCGGAAGTGCGCTTTTACTGAACACTTTTTTCAGTTTTCGACGAATTTCGTTATATTTGGTACAGAAACTATAACCTTTGTCAATTATAATTTTGAGAACAGGAGTAAGAGAAAGTTGTGTGAGTGTTTCACACCAGATTTTTTTGTGATAGTATATACATGTATATGCTACAACGAACTTAAAAAATTGTTCTGACATCTATGAGGGCTTAAATTTCAATAACTGTGGCAGTGAGTTAAGTAGCATTTAAGATGTATATTCATATGTTTATTAAACATTTTCATAAGACTTTATTACAAATGACAAGGAATAAGACGTCCTTAGCTAAGAAGCTTGAACATGTAGATAGACTGCAAAGTGTTTAAGTAAAAACACTCATTGCTTTGATAATCTGCAATTTTTGTAAAATTAAAACAAAATTAATAATGTTTTAATCATAGAAAATTTCATGTTTAATTAAAGCATAATAAATTGGGTAAAACAAAAACATTGGTGTAGGAACCATAAATTTTATGTTAAAGATTGGTTTATTACAGAAATATAATAAGAAAACAAAATGATATAATATCTCGTTTTTAATTGGTTTGCCTTTTAACAATAAAACACTTAAGTTTTGTAAAGTTATTTTAACTAAGAAAATTGGGTTTGGAGTAAGAGAAAATGTCAGCCTGAGAAATATATATATATGTATATATAAATATATATATATATAAAAGCACCAAAGTTTGGCAAATATGGATACAGTGTGGAATGGCGAAGTACTCTTTGCCCATGGCACGCTATATGTAAGGGTAGAAAATACTCTCCGTTAAATTCTACAGAATAAGTTGAGTGGCTTCCGTTTTGTATCTCTCTTTAGAGTTAGTAACAGGAGCAGTTAGTAGCGCAGCCTAGCGGTGGTCGTTGCAATAAATAATATAACTCTTGGCAAATAATCAAGGAACGTGCCCCCCTTTTCCGCCAGCCCTTCATCTCTACTATATCGCTACTCAACCCTATCTGGACCGTTTTCTCCACACTTTCCACCGTTCTCACAGTTCACAACCGTGCCCCTGTTTGTTTCTCTTCATCTCCTTTTCTGTTGCGTTGTAACCCTGCTGGAAAAGAGACCATGGCCAACCTAGAAGGATAATTAGACTGTTGGAGAAATTGTTTAATTAACAAAAGTTAGACGTTGCGCAAGGCTTGTGCAATACAGAAGAGGTGCGCCTACACTACTAATACTCTTCCCATTCAAACTCTCTCTTACTTATTCACTCTTCCTTTCTCACCATGGTTACAGCTACACACAACTGGTAGTAAAGAACACCTTATACACCGTAACAGTACATGACTGCGACTGAAATCCCAAGACACATACTACAGATATTAACTAATCAACTTTAATCAATGACCATATAAAATTCTGTTATTATTAAAGAAAAAAACAAAAATTGGGGTGAAACACTGATTCGACTTTTTCTTACTGTAATTAATACATTTAATCAAGACATTTTCTTTAAAATTGCAACATTACAATGTTAAGTTGGGCTGGCCATAAACACATGGTGGTGAAGATTATACTTTGTACATGAGCGGCCTTATGTGGAGTGCTTTATATCCAAACCAACAAAGCTTATGCAAATTTTAATTAAAACTGACGGACAAACCTCCGACAACCTTTAAAATTAATTTTCTGTTTCTTCGAAAAAATGTTTTAAATAATAATGATACGTTTCTATTTATGCAGAGTGCATTTATCAATTTAAAGAAAATCATTGTAACCGTTTTCAAGAAAATTCCAAAAACTTAACAAAAAAAAACCTATTGTATAAAATCCGCATTTCCTTAAACCGATTTGCTTCATATTGGAATATTATCAATGCTTGTAATGTATATTACTATTATATAGGTGGTAAAAACCATATATTACTGATATGGTACTTTTTATTTTTAGATTTTTTTAAAGGGGATTATGCCGTGCGACCTGAAAGATCTATTGTCCCCCCCCGGGCCTTCTCAGTGCAATGCCGGCCTCCGAGCAGTGTTCTCTATGCTACAGACAACACTACTCAACACGGACAGTGAGCTGTAATGGCTCCTAGGAAGAGAAAATCTTTGCGCAGCATGCTGGATTCGAATGTGGGACATCCGCATTGCTAGTCCAGTATGCTACCACTAAGCTGATCCTTTCCTTCTCCCTTGGCTTACGCCAATTAACTAGGGACGGAGACCCTAGTTTGTGTACTGTATTTTAGTTGCCTGTAAAGGGTAGAATGGCCCTCTGTCTTCCAGTACGAGGTGGTGGGCATTATTGAATAGTGCCGCCTTGTGGGGGAGTGGCAGGGAGAGATCCAAGAGAGGTGCGGATTTTCTCTGCTAGTCAGGCCACACTGAGGGCTTTGAGTAAGCCATGGTGGAGCTCAAAACTAGTGGGAGAATGTAGGAGAAGGCTTAATGCTTTGGCTCGGAGGGGTAAGGTGCGGTCTCATTGGATATGCGGACATGCAGGAATAGAGGGCAATGAGAGGGCGGATCAGTTGGCTAGGGAGGGATCATCATTACCATTTTGTGGTCCTGAGCCAGCCCTTGCCGTCGCAAAGAAGTTTTGTGACAAACAGATTAGACCTTTGGGAGAGGAGAGTTTGGAGAGAAATGGATGAGGGGAACAAAGCACGGGTGCTCCAAGCTAAAAGATTAAAACGTAAATAAGCAGGGAAATTTTGGAGCAGTATTCTCCTGTCATTCAGTAGGCAGGTCTGAGGACTTTGGTGGGGGGTAGGTGACTGGACCAACGTGGGTGTCAAGTACTTGTAATACATGGGGAAGACATTAAGTACCATTTGTCAGAATTGCGACCACGGAGTCAGGGAAACGGTGTATCACTATTTATGTCAGTGTCCCCGTTTCGCTGGTACTAGGTTTCGCGTATTTGGGAGGACACCACACTCGCAGGATTGCCTGGGCGAGTTGGAGTTTAAGGATATCTTAGGATATTGTAGACTGACCGGTAAGCTACCGGGAGAGATTAACTAAGGGGATTATATGGGGGGCATTGGGGGCCATGCTTAGGTCCCAACCATCAGGGACCCGGCATCATAATAATAATAAAAGGTGTAGTTTAAGTGCCGTGTGTACTGTTCTGACAAAGTGCATGGAATACTGAGCTGTGGTAACCCGTGGGGTTGCTATTCTCCAAGTAACTGCATGCAACAGATACCCCTTGCGGGCAAAAAGGTACTCTAAATGAAAGCATAATTCTTCTGTTCCCCCAGAACCCCAAAAAATATCAATTTTTCTGAAAAAAAATGTTTTAAATAAAAGTGATAGGGCAATTTTTGAGAAAATCCCCCCCCAAAAAAAGTGTAAAAAAAAAAAAACATTTCATCAAGTAGTACTTCTGGTTGAAGAATTTTGACATATAACTAATACTGCTAGATCCTATGGTGATACCTAAACGGAATAAACAAGTTTGAACTTTTTGCAATATTTCTGGTTTTTAACAATGTTGTTCAAACACATACCACAGAGACTATTTTCTAAAAACCACTTTTTTGGGATTCAGGTGACCTCAAAACTATTTCCGGGGAAAAATCGATATCGAAAATTTGACATGATTACAATACTTCCTCTTACTAGGAGTAAGAGAGAGTACAAAAAATGTAAGCGGAATTATCTTCTTTTTTTATGTAGAAAATTATTTCCACCTCTATTTGAGATAAGTTCCTTACAAATAAACCTTTTTTTTTATTTATTTTTTACTTTTTAGTTTTATTTGAGTTTAGTTTATAAAGTTTTGCTAAAGTTTGTCTTTCTTTAGCTTTAAATTAACTGGAGCTCTAATTGGTATGCACTGGCTAAGAATAATATAGTTTTCAGTTTTTCAGATAAGCTAGTTTTGTCTTTATTACGATTATTTATTTTTTTTTAACTTTCGCTTACGGAAGAAGATGAATTTATTTTTAATGAGTTTATTTATTATATGAGGCAGCATATGATTTGTGATGATGAATGCTGAGGCATAATGAAAAAGATGAACTCTATAGAAAATCAGGCCGAGTCAGTAATTCCTTTAATGGATATATACGAAGATGAGCTGAATAGTGCTTAGATAGCAAAGGGGGCCGTAAGGAGGTAGGCAAAGCGCTGCTAGCGGCCTCCTTGTTGTTCAATGGTTCATATCGCTTGGTTAGTCCAGCTTTAGTAAAGCTTAACTTTGGCGCTGTCGGCCACCTTTACCAATGGATTTATCCCCTCTACCCTCTGCCCCCTTTTCAAATCCTACATCCCTAATAATTAGGGACTTGATTAAGTGAACAAACAGGCTGGTAATTGACTAATGGCCCATATCTTTTACCATAGTTAGTGGGGCGAGCATCCCCCCCCCCCCACTCACACAGCTATCCTCTTAGTAACAACGATTACGTCAGCATCCTTGTCTGACCTGTTTCTACAATCAACATCAACAACACATTGCCATCTTCACCATTATCGGCTGGCTGGGCGATAGCCTAGCTAGGCTATAATTGGCCTCATACTGCTGAAGCTCATTCATTCCGCCCAGCTAAGTGATAGCCCCAAAACACGCCACTGATCTCTTTATCTTTCAACTACTTCCTCCTGCATACAGTCACTATGAAATACTCCCGTTCATTCCCTCTATATTTTTTATCTTTTTTTCTTTTAATTCAGACCAGCAAATCCTATATTAGGGTTATATCCTTGTACAAGTTTTTTTTTTCCTGCTTAATTAGCTAATAACTTTTTTTTTTTTTTTTTTTGCTTTAATTCTCTGCAATGTTCTTGTCATTGGAATATCAGATTCTTTTTTACTTTTTTTCTTTATCCTTTCACTCTTCTTGAATGATAAAAAAAAAAATAACTTTTTTCACAAGAAACAAGGCAGTTACAGTAAACGCATTACACTAATGAGTTTTAAAATCACACCTTTATTAAAAAAGGTTAAAATTATCTGGAAAATGTTACAAATAAATGTGATATATCTTTATGTTGATGGGTTGCAACCATCAATGAAAAATTCAGATTACTTATTATAAATGAATGTCCTCAAGCGTTGGTCTAGTGGCGCACTAGCACAATCGTTTTTGGTGTAAAAATTAAGGGTTCGATTCCAGTGAGAGCAAAGTCGATGTTAGCACAGCATCGTGACAAAAAAAAAATAAAAAATGGGAAGCTACAGTTAGTAGCGCACCTAGGTAGCTAAGGTCAGAACTAAATGGCGAAGGAATTGCGGCGTTCTTACCACAAGTCACCAATATATCGGGGTTTGGCAATCCATGGTCCTTTATGGACTGTTGCTCCTTAAGGTTTGTTTTGGCTTTTTTAGGGAAAACAGCGACATATTGGAAAAAACAATATCCAGCAAAGACGCATTTTATTATCAGTTACGATGGTAATATCTAACCTAATCTGGAACTGAGGGCCTCTCTAGAAGAGTTCGGCTTCAGCACTTAGGCACATAGTGCATTTCACTATTAAGGCCTTTTATATTAAGAATTGCCCCTGCATACCGCACTGTGTCCGAACCTGCAATTATGATCATTGCCGGAGTGATCCCCATTGCATTCCTTGCAGGGGAACGTAAAAGATTATACGGGAAGAGGGCTGATGTAAAAAAAAAGAAACTCTCTTCAGGGAAGAAAGAAATTGGGAGGACGCTAAGCGGGGAAGGCTGATTAAGGGAGTTGAGAAATGGGTGAGAAGACCGCATGGGGAAGTAGTCTTCTACCTCATCCAACTCCTGAGCGGGCATGGATATTTCAGGGCGAACATGACGAGGATGGAGAAGGCTGAGGAGGAAGAGTGCCTCTCCTGTCCGGGGAGTAAAGATGATGCCTCGCACACCTTTTTTTTGCGTGTGACCGGTGGCAGCGCTTGGGGTCTAATAATTCCCAACAAATTTTTTATTAAAAAAATGAACAAGCTATATTTCGTCGAAGCAGAAATAAGCTCTATTTGATTTTCTTGTTCGAGTTACCCTTTGTAAACCTACATTAATATAATTATTAATATAGAGTATAATTATAGCTATGGGAGAATTCTCTAGTGATCTGTTTGATTTTACCTGAGTGTTAAATAATTAATAATCAGATAGGTCCTATATAATAATAGCCATAATACACTGAGTACGATACAATGTTATTATCATCATCATCATCATCATCTAATTGAATATAATTCATTAAATTTGTTAATATTATAACATTATCATATACATAATAATTTTTAATTATAAAATTATAATTTTACAGCGTTCATATTAATATAAATAATTCTGCTAATATTATATTTAGACTACTAGAGAGAGAAAGAGAGAGAGAGAGAGTGAGAATTACTTATAGAAAGAAAATAAATTCCTTTATTTAATTAACATTCATACCAAGAAGTCAAAAATTACATTTGAAAAGTTGCTATCCTTGTAGTCAATAATTTCATTAGCTTCTTACATGTGTAATGCAATGAATTTTGAATTAAGTATATTTTCAGAAGATAGACATTGCTATGTTACTGACCATTGGTTTAATGGGATTATTAAAACTGTAAACACTAGTTTGGGGTTATAATCAAAAGAGCTTGATACAAATTAAAAGTGAAATAAGAAAGTAAAGTATTAAATAAGTAGGTGACATCAAACAATATAATTTATAAGAATAGCCTAAAAATTGAGTATTATCAAAATTGTCATTTTCTTGAACTAATGTGTCAGTATACATAATCTCTATTACTAATTTAAGATGGAAACTCCTCTAGTGATCTACTCTTTAGAAATAGCTGGTTTATGAGCATATAATACCTGAGTGAAATTCGCTCCCGGGTGATTAAGCAATGTGGTGTAAGTTGTATGATTCGTATGAATTTCTACAAACGGTTTAATCAATTCAAAAGTTGGTAGAACTAGAGGCATTTATATGAAGAAAATCATACAAAACTGAAAAACCTATTCAGTAAAGTCGCACACTTCGAATCAACCGATTTTCTTCAAACTGGTAATTATGGCAACTTATATAATTCTAATTAATATTTATTTAGTTGACAGAATTGTATAGCACATTTTTGAACTAAAATAGCACTTTTGAGGAAACCATAATCCCAACTTTCCCCGCAATAGTACCCTTAAATGAATTTATCTGGAGAAATATAAACACAGACTTGCAGTGGGCAAAATCAATTAGGCAACACATTTGCTCTCAGTTTACTCTATAGATGTTTAAAAAAAAAATGTCTCTCTACAGAATGTATACTAATTTTGGCGTGTGCAAGTTAGGCAAAGGCCTGAAATCTGTCAATGACGACAAAATGAAGGCTGGCTACTGCAAAAAAAAGTCTTTGATATTTCCGGCTCTGCGGCGAACTCAACCACAATATCCATACTTTTTGAAACTCTTTATGAGATTATTTTAGGAAATTTGTCAAGCTATGACTTCAAATTTTCCTTTGATTTCCAATGTTTTAAACAAATTTCAGTTTGGAGAAAAAGAAGTTTTTAATTGAGAAATAGATAGAGAGAGAAGATGAGTAATGTAATAAAAGTATAGTTTCGATATTAATGAGAAAAATTTTTAGTTTTATTTTCTTTTTTCTTTTTTTTTTTATTTGTTATAGTTCTTTTCTTTTCTCATCTGCAGTATGTCATGTCATCATTGCTAAGTTGCTAATAGGAAAAGTTGTGTTATGTAGGTTATAGTGTGTTGTTTTGAGCAGTGTATTAGCCAAGGAAATGAATAGGCAGGGTTGAAAGCGGCCCATAACTAGCCTCAAGTCTTCTTAGTTTAATCAGCATTACTGTACACTTGGACTTCCCCACCCAATCGCGCTCTTTTCTGTATGCCTAAAGTCTGGACACGAAGAACTATACAGTAAGAAGGGAAAGTATATGGGTTGTGTGCAGGAATTAAGAGTAGTGAAAGGAAGATAGGGGGAGGTTTGGGAAAAGCTCTGGCTGCTAGTTTGAGAACAAACTCAAGTGAGTTGTTGTTTAGGAAGAACAGAGAGCGGGGGGAGTGTGGCGTGGAGTGGTCAAAGTTGGCGGCGGAAAAAAAGGATTGTTGAAGAAACTGGGAGACTGGGTGAGTCACAGAAGAGTCACTCCTTCTCTATCCCACTTCTTCTTAACAAGGAGCCCCAGTTCCAGAATAGTAATGAAAGGTTGAGAACAGCAGAGTTTTTCTTACTTCTTCTTTACTTTTCTAAGAACAGCCTGCTTGCCTTGCATTGCGCCCGCCCTCTTCTACCAAGAATTTTCCTTGCCTTGGTTACTTAAACAGGGCCATCATACTCCCCCCCCATCTTCCTACTACTATTCCTTCTAATACTTGGCGGATAAAGTCCCTAAACGTGGTTAAGGCAAGCAAGTACGAGTACATCTCACTGTCTATCTACAGCCAAACCAGCTAAAACTCTATTTGTCGGGGATTTGAGCATAGAAAACTTCCACTGGTCTTCTTGTTAGTCATCGATGTTGTAAGCCTGCCTTTAGCTACCACTTCCTGCTATAGATAACTTACTTTCTTTACATAATTATCAATACATTAATTTGATTAGTTTTAATGTTTTCTTTTTCGTTTAAAATAATAATTAAACTAATAAGATAAACTAATTAAAACTATCAACTACAGTAAATAATATTAAGTAAACAGCCAAAAAAAATCTTTGATTTCATTTTAGCACCACTGCGTACCAATAACTCTAATAATTAATTATTCTTCTGCCAACATTTATAATAAATAAATATTATAAATTTATTGTAAACACCAATGTTTTTGATTTGTAAAGTTTACTATTAACCAAGTTTATACCTTCCTTTTATTTTTATACCAGCTAACAGTGCGTTTTTATTATGTTTATGTATGTTATATTTTGGTGTTGTATTGTTATTCTGTTACAGTACTATTGTATAGAAAACTCTATTTGTATGGAAGCTCTCCCCGGAGGCAAATAAAATAAATATTATTATATATTATATTACATTTATTATAAAAGTATATTCATAATGTTGTTGTCCAAACAGAAAAGTCATTCTCAATTTAATTTAGTGTTCATATTTTAAAACAACCTGAACTTTATATTTTGAAAGAATAATCCTGTCCATACCAGGATCATATTCATGCAGAGTCACATTGCAATATCTTGAAATCTTAAATTTTTTAAACTGCCTTTGTGAGAAAGAACTCAAGATAAGTGAATTTAGGTAAAATGTCTGGGCACACGAAATTACTTAAATTACTCATATTCTTTCTGATCTAGTGGCTAGCGCAATCGCCTTTAATGCGAGAATTCAGGGTTGGATTTTCGTGAGGGCAAAATCAGTGTTAACCCAGCATCGTGATAAAAAGTGGGAAGCTACAGTTAGTAGCGCTCTAGGTAGTAAAGGCTGGAACTAAATGGCGTGGGAACTGCGGCATGCTTACTACAAGCCCTCCTCCTATTCAAGTCGCCGTCTGGCAAGCCTTGGTACTTCATGGGCTGTTTGCGCTATAGGGTTTTTGCTCAACTTCTTATAAGTGAAGTCTGTTTCAGGATATTGCTTCAGGATTTTGTTCAGGAAAATTCGTTGTTTAAATTTAACTACTACAATAAAGAGGAAAGGGATTAGCTCAATGGTAGCGCGCAGGACTAGCAACGCAAAGGTTCCGGGTTCAAGCTCAGGAGTTGCTCTTAGATTTTCTATTCCTAGAAGACTCTACAGCTCACTGTCTGGTGATAGGCACTGTCTGGAAAGAGTGAACACTGTCTGGCAGCTGCCAGTGCACTGAGAAGGTATCCAATACGTGTTGATGCGCCTCAAAAAAAAAAAACTTTTACGCTGAAATTCGATTGAATTTTAAGTAACTAATCCTCTATAATTCATTTTTAAATTGCAAGCAATAATATTATTTTACGAATTTTTAGTTGCTGTAAATGTAAATATTTCAGAACTGTCTTCGAGGTATTGTCTAGCAATTGAATATTCAACAAAAATACGTACATATTTGAAGCAACCTGTCTAAGAAAAGTAATTTTTACAATTTACTCAATTCCTTTGAAGCTTATTTGTCCCCCTCCCCCCCAAACCGCAGTTTATCAAAGTTAAATCTTGTTTAAATACCAAAATGGGATTACGCAATTTCGGTCAGAATCAGTTAAGAGGAACTTCTTTTTATATTTTTATACAATATTATCGTATACTATACAATTTCATTTAAACTTCACATATTGATTACCATATTAAGTTTCGTAACTTTTATTCAAAATCTGGTAAGAAACATTCACATAACTGTCTGTTATTGGTGTTTTTTTTTGTTGTTTTTTTTTTTTAATTTAAGGCGCGTCAACACCTATGGTCATTGGCGCCCGGAGCCTTCTCAGTGTACTGCCAGCCTCCGGACAATGTTCTCTCGTTACCGGACAGTGAGCTGTATAGGCTCCTAGGAAGAAAAAAATCTAAGGGTAGCAAGCTAGATTCGAACCCGTGTCCACCGCGTGGGAGTCCAGTACGCTAACCACTTAGCTATTCCCTTCCCTACTATTGCTGTTATTGCAATTTTATATAAGACGATACATTTTCCTTTTAACTTTAAATTTTACTCATTTATCGTAACATAGAGCTGGTATGGGGATAAGTACATATTTAGGTAGTTAGAAGTGATTACTCTGTAGTCCAGAAGAGAGCGTCGATAATACTGAACCAACCCCAAATATAACATCAAGTTTAATAAACGAAATCGTTATAGTCATTTTCAAGAAAATTCTTTAAAAAATTTGATAATTTTATATAATTATTATTATTTTTTTGTTTGCATAAAGACGCACTTTCAGTGAACCGATTTTCTTTAGGCGGAACCCTGGTGTTCCACCAGAACCTCCCAAAACATCAGTTTACCGGAGAGGAAAATATTTTCAAATAAAAGTGATTGTTTTTTTTATGAGTGTAGAAGAAAAATGATGATTTGAAAATATAACTTTATTCTGGGTCCAATACAAAAGAAAAACCTAGTTTGGCAGATGAAAAAACAAAAAAAAAAAAACAATGAAATGCGATAAATGAATAATAATAATAAATTTGACAAACATAGTGTACAAAAATAAAAAATAAAATAAATTAACTAAGGAAAGAAAATCTTAAGGAGGAGTGAATAATACAATATATGATTGCAAACATATGGGGGGGGGATTTGTTTAAAATTAAGTGGTTTGCCGTTAGTGGAGAAGGTGAAGAAAATGAATATGAACATAGAAGCTTGACGAACAGTTTCAAAAGCCGACCGAGAGAAGCAGGCTGGGAGTTAAGTAAGTGGCACAGACTAGCAAAGATTTACTGGTGCTGCTGTATTGCGAAAAAGAACGTAAAGGTTGGAAGAGCGAATGACTGGGATTACAAAGAAGATTTGAATTGGTAAAGTTGAAAGATAAGAGGTCTTTGTGACTTGGGAAAGGAAAATTCCAAGGAAAATAGGATAAAGCCACCTTAGTAATAGTACGCCGAGGAGATGCGAGCATTCCTGTGGATCACGAAGATGTATCTCAGGGAACGGTTCATTAATGTTTAAGTATATATTCTCAAAATCTCCAAAGAAGTCCTCATAAACAGGCATCCTAATCAAAATGGAGATAAATTAAGGAGGAAACTTAAAAGATGACGGGTTTTCTGGGGTAAAAAGGTGCTGGGTGTGGATTAGCATTTTGAAGGTAAGGATGGACCACTTAGAAATTTGGTCAGCTTAGCTCTTCCAGAAAAGGTGATGAACAAAAATTATACCAGTATTTTTAACAATAGGGAAGTACTGGGTGGTCCATAAGGCGTAAGAAAGGAAGATGAGAAAATTACTGGAACAAAGGTTTGGAATCGATCACGATGGCCTTGGTTTTCAGATGTGATCGACCGAAATCTTGATATGATTAAAGGCCATCTTAACGATGCAAAGGATAGGTCGGATGGTGGGAAAGGATAAATAAATTTGGAAGTCATCGGCATAAAGATGGTACGGACAATGATGAATGAGCCAGGAAGATAGTTTATGCAGAAAGAAAAAAGAGTAGCGGAAGTAGGAACGCGGTGAGATGAGGAAGGAAAGAAGTGGGAGGAGAATTAGGTAAAATTATAGAATATAATGGAATATAAACACTTGTTTGTTCGGAAAATTTAGCACAGAAAGTGTTGGGGTGTTGGGATTGTCATCGTGACGACGTTTCTGCTTCACCACTGCTGTCTCTTATGGTTCGTCTCTTTTATGTATTCCATTATTGTTACGCCCATCTGTATGGCACGACCCAATAGGATACAAGTTTTACATATTAAATCTCACCAAAGGCGAATATAGCTGCTCTCAGAATAGGTATTCTATATAATATTTAATCTAAGCAATTACCGAGTTTACGCCATTCAAAATTCAACATTAAAAGAAATTTAAAAAAGAATCAAAAAGGCCCCAGACCGGCATTCAAGAGGCTTTTCATAATTATGGAGAAGTCTGCTACATAACTCTACATACTCAAAGAGATACGGAAAGCAAAGTTTCAAAGAAATGCTCAAATGTCTTCGCTGAGCACTTTTCAAAAGCATTTATTAGGCCAGAGGGCTGTCAGACAATGTAACTATCGACAGATAGAACACCCATGAGGTCTATCTAGCTACATCACTCATCAGGCTAATCTATCAAACTAGTCAACGCTACTAACTACTTAATTTAGCACGGTTACTCTATTTTCTCCACTTCCTCCTAATTAATTACATTAAAATATAATATTTATCACGTACTATAACAACATCAATATTCATCATTTGCTACAACTGTAACATAATGATTTTTAGTGGCATACTTCCCCCATCTTACCTTAGTCAGTGTAATAGCAAGAGAGAATTACATCAGCATGAGAGAGTAGACAGACGAGAGAAATAAGAGTGAGAAAGCAGACTCTCTATGGTACTCTTTGACTTAAGCAGGCTAGAATGGAGAGAACCTGTATATAAGCCATTGTAATGGAATCGTTTGATGTGATTCCTGATGTAGTAGATGTCTTGAAGAGGGCCGAATTTAGTTGAGAGATTTGGAAAGTTAGTGCTCGAATTATTAATACGGATTTTTATAAAAATAAACTGTATTTTAACAATAATTTTAACTTATAAATGGTAACTAATAACTAGCAAAATACTTACGAATAAATAGAAGATAAATAAGTAATAAATTAGAATGATAAAATAAACTAACTAAGATGCACTACAAAAAGATAATAAGTTTAAATGAAACTGGTATAGTCGCGTAAACTGCTGCTCGTGTATATGGACATGCTCGTATAGTCGTATATGATAATATAATGATCCCCTCGTTGTATATGATAGAGTTTATATATCGGTGTTGGCCACACTCACACCAAGATATCTGTCCTAGTGTGCGACCTTCGTAGTTTGCTGACCTTATTTAGGTCAGTGGCCAACCTTATCGTTGCTTGCTTTGATGTAAAGTATTGAAAAGGGCTTTGTTGTTTGTTTGGCCGGCATTGTCTTGAAGACGGCGGCCTGCTAGGCTCTTTTATTACTGCCATCCTTTGTTAAGATAGCAGCTGGCTGGAACCACTTTGACATTGGTATGACTTTCCATGTCATTACACCAGTAAGACATCTATCAATCTATCGGATTCAATCATACATCGCATAGTGTCATATCTCTACTCTCACCTTTTATTCTATAAAATCATTACAAGTCCAGTGCAGTTTGTGTAAACTTATAGCTATATTATAACAGTGTCTCATATCTCGTCTAATTAATCTAACCTGATTTCTCTCCTCATCAACTGCATTATAGTCAGTTTTCAGAATCTGCCACTAGTTAGGAAGAAATAGATTGGTAAATTTTGATGTGCTTAAAGGAAAATACCTAAATATTTTGGAATTAATTAGCAATCTACAAATAAGCGAGAGAAGCATTTATCACAATAACATCCGCCATCGACGGTTTCAAATTGTGTGTAATGTCATAAAATTAATCAGTTTCAAATCACTTTTCCCTGATATTACTAGGGTAATTTAGGTACTCCCACCGGATCTACCAGGAAGGTTTCGGACAAATCCATTAAATGGAAATGCGACTTTACTGAATGTGTGTTTTCAGTTTATCGTGATTTTCTTGAAAATAACTCCAATGATTTCCTTTTAAACTTCGTATTCTGTCAACACATAAATACTTATCACTTTTTTATCTGTACTATTTTCAAGGAAAAATTGGATTTTTTGGCAGGTTCTGGGAGAAAAAATAGCATTAAGCTTCAAACGCTAAACTACTAGTACAGTACACTGTATGGTTCTGCCACCCCTATAATATTAATGTATATTAGAAGCATTGATAGAATTATGGATAAGGATAGTGAGATTCGGTCTTTTTTTAAAAATAGCCCTAAGTAATAACCCTATGGCGTAACAGCTCATGAAGGGCCAAGGCATTGTCAGACGGCGATTTGAATTTGACGGCATGTGTGTGGTAAGCACGCCGCAGTTCCTAAGCCATTTAGTTTTGGCCTTTGCTATCTAGGGCGCTACTAACTGTAGCTACCCCACTTTTCATCACTGCTTGGTCAACACCCTGGCTTTGCCCTCACGGGAATCGAACCTTGAATTCTCGCACGAAAGGCGAGTGCGCTAGCCACTAGACCAACGCGTGAAGACTTGAAAAACAAAAAAAACTTATATTTTTGCCAACGTTTCGACAAATATATTGTCTTTATCAAGGCATAAAAATAAACAATGTTAAAACTTCAAAACATGACAACTTTTTGCCAGGCTGCCCTGCGGGCAATTGACTCGTAGGAGATCAGCTCAAGGCTGGTGTGGAATTGCCTAGGGGCACTTAAGGAACTTAGTAGCCGTAATAAGGTCTTCCTGGTTTGGGTACGTGGGTAGAAGTTGGGTCATAGAAGTAATGAGCGGCAGATCGTTTGGCCCAGGACGGTTCCATCAGAACACTTATAGGGCCGGAACCGTTCTGTGGTGTCTCAAGATGCCTTGAGAGCGCATCCATCAGGACATGGATGCACGATCGAACAAGGGAATGGTGGGCTAAACTCCCTGGCCAGAGGCAGGCGAAAAGGTTTATTCATGCTACTCGCCTAGGCTAACTGCAGAACTACTCCAACTAGGCCGGGTGGCCATAAGGATAGCAGTTGGCGTTCTCACAGGGCATTGTAGACTCAATAAGCACATGCACAGCATGGGCCTGGCAACGGATAGCCTGTGTAAGTTTTGTCAGGAAGAAGAGGAAACAGCACGTGCTATGTCAGTGCGAGGGGCTAGTGGCTCAGTTATCGTCTCTTTGGAGAAGAGAAGCTGGTGCCTGCAAGCCTCAGCCAGGGGCCCGTCTCGGGTCTATTTAGTCTATTAAGGCAGACAGGGCTCAAGAGGGTGCTCTGATGGCAGGTGCTCTAAACTGACCACCTGGGAGCCTCCCCGGGTTCCACAGTTCGACAAAGGACAGGACTGGGGTAGGGTCTCTAACTTAGGAGGTGCCAGGGGGTCGTGGTGGCGCAGGCTGAAGAACCAATCCCCTCATAGAATCTAATCTAATCTTATATTTTTTGGAAAATAATAGGTGGGAACACCTCAACACCATAGAGCATAGTGAACTATTTACTATTCTTCACTATTCTCTGTGGTGTTGAGGTGTTCCTTCCTATTTATTTTTCCTAAAATTTATAATTTAAAGTTGTCATGTTTTAAAGTTTTAACATTTCTTATTTTTATACCTTGATAAAGACAATATATTTGCCGAAACGTTGGCAAAAATATAAGTTTTTTTTATTTTATTTTTTAAAAAAACCGAATATTACTATTCTTATCCATTATTTAAGAACTATCGAGAAGAATCTTCCATAATTGTTAGAATTTCAAATTTATATAAAATGCGATTTTACTAGATGTGTTTTTGAGGTTTTTTTTTAAAAAGGGGGGATTATCTCGAAAACTACGATAATGATTTTCTTTAAATTTGAAATACGCGAACTGCACAACTTTGAACCTAACACATGCTGTTTGCCACTATTTTTGTGACAAAATTGTATTTAAGCGGTTCCGAGGTGTATAAGTCGTTAAACATTAAATATGTTTGTTCAAATATTATTGGCGCTCTCTACAATGTAATCATTCGCTACCAGCCTTGGTTGATATATTGCCACTTGTCCCCGCTGCCACCTATATATTTATATTATAATAAAATAGCAATATTTGAAACTTAATGAAAATTTGTTATTTTATATATATAGTAAACTCCCGATTATCCGTGTGCGGATTATCCATGCATGAATTTAATTTAAAATACTTGGGAATACATTAATGGATCAAGGGGTTATCTCTAAATGAAAAAACGTTACCGCAATGACCTTGTTAAAAGCCTTTGTAATGAAGGTGATGATTTGATTAAATTTTGGTGGAAAAAAATTGACAATACTGGTGTTACTCAATCTTAGAACAAAATAAAGCCAATAATATTCGTTCGATCGTGGAGGAAAATTCTACCAATTTTAGAAGGTGATTTTTTGTTTTGTTTTTAGATTCTATCGAGCCTGAGGACAAGTGAAATAGTAATGAAATCTGAAATGATTGAGCTATTGGCAAATTTAGATGGCTTTGAAAATTTTGATAGTGAACATTTTGAGGAGTGGTTAGAACATGATTCATGTGAGGTTGGAGTGTAGTGGGATCAGATGTCCTGAAGAGGGTTACGATGCGATGAATAGTTGGGAGTTAGTTAGAGATTTTTACAGAGTTGTTACTCGGAATATGAATTACGAATTTACGAAAATAGATATATGTATATTTTAACAATAATTTAAACGTTTGAAAAGATAAACTACAATTAATTTAAAATGATTTAAATTGTTACTAGAATGCACAACAATAATGATGATAAATAAATATATGTTTAAATACTTAGATAGGGACGCGCTCCGATGTATGAGTTATGTCACTGGTAGAATCTTGATGTTACGCTGATAAAATACTGAAGAATAATCCTCCCCTCTTCCTGTAGAGAGACGTTATATTGCCCTCACTCACACATTGACTAGTGTGTAATTACGGGTAACACTAAAACATCTCTTGCCGTGTGTTGACCCTAGGTCTTGAATAGGTCTGGCAACAAGATGTGGCACAGGTTGATGGTAGTATTCAAAAGACTGTAGCCAGGTGGTCTTTTGAGTTATTTGTTGAACCTTGTATATTGGCCAGGCGGCTTCTGTATACTGACCGTATAATGACCCTTTTGAAAGCAGTGTGTCTTTGGCGGTTCCTGTCCTTGGCGGTCCCTTTGACCGTGCACTGACCGCGGCTCTTGACCTGAATAATAGCGGCTGGCTGGCACCACTAGTTATAATTTTTATAATTAAAAATTATATATTTTTCTTCTTGTTATCACATTACGAGGTTTTCAAATAAGAGTTGACGGGATCTAAGGATAGGAAGAATTATCAATCGCATATTATTCCCAACAAACGGCCCTGAATTCTGGTGACAGTTTGTGGCGACATCGACCATGGATGGGAGAAATTCGAGTATTTTATGATTTTGTATTTTTATTTTTTTTATTTTTTATTGCTACAAGAAACATATCCATTAGCATGGAGTCGATCTTCACTGACTCTCAAATTAAAATGATATCTCTTACAAGGCACTTACACAGTTGTACAACAATAAAGAAAATAAATCAAAACTTATATCTTAGAAATTATTAATACACAAAAGAAAACAAAACCACAGAGTAATGGAAACAAAATTTTTCGACTTACAGTCCATTATTTACTGACATTGACAACATTGCTGCTAGTTCTCATTTTAATTCTCCTGACAGTCTACAAATCTCTAATAGGTAAAGGTAAACATTATTTATTTTTTCAACACTATCAAAAGTTAAGATGCTTTCTAGACTTGATATGCTCTCATCAGATAGAATGTATTGTTTTAAAAATTTGGATCTACAATTGGAGTAAATGGGACATTCCAATATAAGATGTTTCAAGCTATTTAATATTGAGTGTTTGCACAATTTACAGACCTCTTCCTTATAAAAGTAATATACATCACCATTGATTAATAGTCTGACTACATTATTGTTTGCTATTCTTAGTTGGCTAGTAATCCTCAATTTATTGATATTAACAATTAAAGTGAAATAATGTTGAGGTACTAAATAAGCAATGTTAAGATATTTCTATATATTGAGGAATAGCCAGAGTTCACAGCTCTATCAATATCTAAACTAAGGAGATTATTTTTCATTTTCTGTAACAGTCCGCTCTTATTCTCGGCAACAAAATTAGCATTCAAAGAATTCATCGTCAGGGGGTCCCCTAGTTCAATGGCTACATTTCTGACCTGTGATACCCAATTATAATCAGGATTATTGTTGGGGCATTGGTCCAGTTGGCACAATCTTACAAAACATTGTCCTGGGAGACTTTCAAGTGGGAGTCGAAGCAATTTGATCCAAAAATTTATTACCGTACCGAAGATTTAGACGGATAAAGGATTTCTACCGGACTCGAGCCGTACTATATAATTAGGGGTAAATTTCGGCCATAAGAATAAACTTTTTAAAAATTTAGTCTGGACTACTTCCAAGGGTTCAAAGTATCTCAAACTCCAAACTTCGGAACTATACAGGAGTGTGGACACAACCATAGAATCAAACAAGGTCATTTTTGATTCCCAAGAATCACTTTTCCCTTTAATAAGAATTTCCCTTATCTTAGCACTTGCAATCACTGAGCGCCGTATAAAGTGTTCCGAAGCCCGATTAAATTTCCCAGATGCCGCAAATGGCACACCTAGATAAACATACTCCTTTGCAAAATCTAATTTCAAATTTCCCCAAAATAGAGGCTTTAGTTTTTTAATTCTTCCCGATTTGTGAAAAGCCACGATCTTTGATTTTTCCGGATTTAGTTGTAGAGAATTATTAGAACAATATTCATATAGAATTTTTAGATTCTTCTGAGCTGAAGGAGGAATTCGAGTATAAAACGCATAATATCGCATAATTCGAATCGATATTAAAAATTCATTAAAAGATTCCTCCTGCAAACAAACCAAAAATACGGATTTCCATAATAATAATGAGCATTAAACATGTTAAAATAATTTTCTGCCTTAGAAAGTATATGTCGTATTTTAGAAATAAATAATTATAGTTCGGATTATCCGGGTATTCGATTATCTGTGCCGTCTCTTCCCGCCATTAGCCCGGGATGATCGGGAGTTTACTGTACATATATTTTTTTTAAATTTCCCTATAATGAGAGTTATTTCCTACCAACAATTATTTTATATAGTATAACTGTATTATAAGAAGAGTAAGAAAAAGTCGTGCTTTATTGTACCGTACTTTTCCTCTAAAAATATATTTTGCAAAATTGTAAGTTATACATGAATAATAATGACTCTGAGATTATATTTATGATAAAGCTAATTTAATCAAAATCGGGAAACTCTTAGTAAACATAAATTGTAGGTTGCTAATATTAAATGAAGAAATTCATTTTATTACTAATATTATAATAATAATAATAATAAGATATTCCCAAGAATTGGTTACTGGAATAGCGAGGAGGCTCTGAGACACAGAGATGATGGTGTTGATTCAACAGGTGGTGTCGGCGAGAGCGCTAATAATGCCGCTAGCTCTATCTTTCTCGTTTCACAGCCTCATACCGTCCGTTACCTCACGGCCCTTTCTTTGCCTCATCCGCTCTTTGAAGTCAACAATCTAACCGCTAAATTATAATGTATTTAACATCTACCACGTATCTTTAATATATTAACATATAACTTTATTTTTGGTGTTTCTTTTATTTTATTTTTTTTATTTTAATATTTAAAATTATTTTGCGATTTATTAGATTTTCATTAATTTGCGATTTATTTCATTAATTTTATGATGAAAATATATTTCAATTTACTTACAATTTAAATTTACTGGTTAAATTAATTAACTTCATTTCCGACCATATTATTTAAGTTAATTTTTTTAAAGGTTCTCCATGATAATAACTAATTCAAAAGAACATTTTTGGCCATAAATCAAGGATTATCTGAATAACGGTTATTCCATTTTCATAAATTACTTGCCATCAATTGTTTGACTATATAATTTCTAAAGTCAAAATATATATTATATATTTATATAAGTTATTAGATTAAATGTTACTTTGCCCAGGATCCAAAGCATCACCAAAGGTCAATTTCTAACTGTATGTACTAAGAGAATCCAACTATGATACCTCGCACAAAAGGTAAAAGCGCTATTTGTCCTAACAGGAATCACACTCACCTATTAATTCTGTATAATTCTATTATTCATTATTAAGTTACCAAAGAATTACGAGGCTGAGGAGCCACAGGAATGTTATTACTGGTCAAATACTCATTAATAGAAATCGCGGTGTGACACGGAGCATTGTCGTGATGCAACACCCACTTGTTTTTGATGTTTGGTCTCACACGCATGACTATTTTTCGAAGTCTGTCAAGAACTTCTCGGTAAAAATGTTGGTTTACCATTTGCCATTGAGGCACAAATTCTTTGTGAACGATTCCTTGGCTATCAAAAAAGCAAATCAGCATGCATTTGATTTTTGACTTGCTCATTCTTGCTTTTTTTGGCCTTGGAGAGGTTGAAGTGTGCCACTGCATGCTCTGACGCTTAGTTTCTGGGTCATACTCAAACACCCAAGACTCGTCTCCTGTAATAACACGTTCCAAAAAATTGGGATCGTTTTCAATTGCTCCCAAAAAGTCAAGGCTCCTTTCCTTTCTGATGTCTTTTTGCTCTTGTGAAAGATTTTTCGGAACCATTTTTGCACAAATTTTTCTCATCCCCCAATTCATTAGTCAAAATTTGATGAACGGTTGTGTGAGTCAAATTCAACTCTTCGCCGATCATTCGGACTGTCAAACGACGATCTGAACGCACGAGATCGCGGATTCTGCCAACATTTTCGTCGGTTCTTGAAGATGAAGGCCTTCCGCTGCGAGGCTCGTCTTCAATTGATTCCCTTCCTTCTGCAAACGACTTAAACCACCTAAAAACCTGTGCTCTCGACAAAACATTGTCTCCATAGGCCTGGCACAGTTTTTCAAACGTTTCCGTTGCACTGTGCCCAAGTCTGAAGCAAAACCTGATAGCACAACGTTGCTCGTAATTGATGTCACTCATTTTTAAAACGCACTGAAAAAACCTTGCTCACAAAAAAAGTCACTACGGACAGTGCAACAACTCTAGCATTTTCAAATTTGCACTGGACGTGTATCAGATGTTTACTTGCCCTACCACGCATGTGCCGCGTCTCCAGTGTTGCCAGATCGAACACTAGAAAATCAGACTCATTGCTTAATTTACACACCGCGTAAGTAGGTAAAACATTCAGATCACAATACTGCATTTGTTTCAAATCTAATTAACATAACGTTTTTCAAACCTGGAATTTATAATATATACAGTAAAATTTAACAGCGCTTTAGAAGTTAAGCCTAACTGATAAAAAATTTCTCAGAACTTTCAATATCTATTTTTTCCAACAGAATGTTAAAAATAAATTGCTAGGTTCCAAATATCCAACGAATCTAATCGCTTCAATCAAAAATTCTGTGCGCCATTGTTAACGCTACCTACTTTGTCTGGAACCTTACAATCCAGAATGACCACAATATCCCATTCGTGACCGATGTTGCTTCCCAGTTCTTATAAAAAATTTCATAAAATCCTGTCCTACTATAATAAATCTTTCAGCCAGAAATCTCTCCTCTCGAAAGCTAACGTTACTGCCCCCCCCCCCCCAGAACCGCCAAAAATACCAATTTTTCTGGGAAAATAGTGCAAATAAAAGTAATTGGTATTTATGTGAGAAAAGTGGTTCTATGACAAGCATGAAATTGAGATTGTTAACCAATTCCTCCAGTATCTAGGTATTTGTACTTACGCCTAAATTATTGTTCCTTGAAAAACCATAAGGAAAAACTTTAGAAAGCAAAAGTTCGCGTTAAATTCAGTTTGGAAGCAGTTGGTTGAAAGGGATTTGATGTCGTTTGAGGCAAAGTTGAAAGTATTTTACGGTACGTGCCGGTCGATCTTGTGTTACGGTGCCCAAATTTGGGGGGGAGGTAAATGGCAGGAGGAGGTCGAAAAATTATTTAGGTATTTTATTAAGAGACTATTTAGATGGCCAAATTATACACGTACCGCATTCCTATATATGGAGACCGGACTTGGGCCGACATTGCTGTACACATTCAAACTCCATCATCGGTATATTATAGTTAAGGTACAAAATATGCCAAGTTCCAGGCTGCCTAAAATAATTGCGATGGAGATTATCAAACGCGATATGTTTTGGGTTCCGTGAAATAAATGACTGCATTTCAAAATTCAATTTGGGCGATCCATTAAACGTGCAAAATGTTCAGGTTGGGACAGTAAATTACGGATAATCAGAGATACGATTGCCGAGCATTATAATGCGAAATATTTAGAGGACATTAAAAACTCGGGCAGGTATTTGTTGGGAAGGGAATTATGTTACAATATGGTGGAAAATTACCTATATAGTGACTTGCCGCTGTCAAGTGTTAAACTGATAATTAAGGTTAGGGGGGAATTTGTTGCATCTGGGCTGCGCACCGTTCTCTGCTAATGGAGATGAACATGTTTACTGTCACGTATGTAATTTACATGAAAAAGAAGATCTACACCATTTTCTAGTTGTATGTATGTAATAAGTACAGGGAGTTAAAATTGAAATTGTTTAAAAAAGACAATATAGATACAGTTTACATGCTGGATGTATTGAATGACAGCAACTGGAAATTGTTAGTAAGTTATTGTAAAGGGGCGCTGTATGTTAGAAACAAATGTCTCCAGGGTATATGATTTATTTGTATTATTATAAACTAAATTATTTATTATTATTATTATTATTATTATTACTATATTTGCTGTTATTAATAATATTAATTAATAATACAAAATAATATTTTGTTTTTATTAATAATATCATAATTATTATTATGATATGAAGACAGTACGTATTATAATTGTCAAGGGAACGAATTTTATTTTGAACTTTTTTTTTAATTTTTAGTTTTTATCTTATTTTTTATTTATTTATTTCTTTTAAATTTGTTTTAAATTTTAATTTGATTTTCTATATCGACCAAATTGAGTGACATAATATTTATTTTGTACAGGATAAGATGTTATTTTATACCATAATTTGAAGGGTTTTTCTTGTGTTTGCTTGTTTAGTTTAGGTTGTAAATAGAATAGACTTTTCAAACGGCCTCGGCCATTGAGTTTGTCTTTATATAATTGTAATAGTGACAAGAATGATCATGAGTAAATTGTGATAAAAAAATAAATAAATAAATAAATAATTCTGAGTACTTTGATTATTATATAAGAGTTGTAAAGTGTATCAATAAAGATTCATCTAATCTATCTGGTATTTATGTATAAAGTTTACAGAAAATCGTTGGCTCCGTTTTCGAGAAAAGCACGATAAATTGAAAAAAAAAAACTACTCACTAAAGTCGTACTTCCGGTTAATGGATGCTGGCCGGAAACCTTTGTGTATGGTGCGGTGATAAGTAGCTAAAAGGAATACCAAGTTTGAACTTCCTGTGAATAATTTTCGTTTTTGAGATTTTTTTTTTGTTAAAACACACACTAAACCAAACAAGTGACTTCCGGTCAACCAATTTTCTTCAAACACGCAATTTTGGCAACAACATATTTAATTCTGATTAATATTAATATTGATGTTAGTACAGTAAATTAAAACAGCAGTTTAGATGAAAGCATCGTCCTCCAAAATCACCCCTTTAATGAATTCCCCCTGGAGAAGTATCTGAAATAAAATTTGAATGTGTAGTTGATATATTCTTACTAACTTTAAAGAAAATCGTAGGAGCCATTTTCGAGAAAGTCTCAAAAAACTGAAAAAAAAAACATTCGATAAAGTGGCTCTTTCGGTTGATCGATTTTTGACCAAAACTTTATCCCTTGGTCCCTTGGTGGGACTTAAACTAAATATCAAGTTTTGAACTTTTTGAGTTATGTTGACCGCGCGCGTGCACACACACACACACACACACACACACACACAGAACACAACTCATAGATCAATTTCTAAAAATCAGTTTTTTGATCCCCTGGGGGACCTCAAAACGTGTATTTCCGGTGAAAACTCGATATCGAAAATTTAACACGATTTGATCCCATTTACTAATAAAATAAGGGAAAATAAAAATGTGGAAAAAAAAAACTGTTAATATTTTATTTTTTCGATTAAAACTAAAATTCTGAAATGGTAGGATAATAGGTAAAGGAAGACTTTGAAAGATTACAGACACAGAGGGTGAACGAGAGAGGGATGTTTTTAAGAGCAACAGGTGGCCGTGATACAATCACCCTTATCAGCGCCCTTCCCGCCCTGATTGTGTATATAATATATATACTTCCTTTACCAGTTTATTACGTATAATATTAAATGTAGCATACAATATTTAAAATAGGTAGTCCGAAATAAATAAAAAGCGAAGTAAAATGAAATACACCATATCCTGTGCTAATTCCTTTTATATGTCCTAATTCCTTTGGAAACAACAGCCTTTTATCGAGGCAGCCTCAAAATGTGTTGAGGAATTTATGATATCTGTCAGCCTAGTGCCGTAATTTTTTTGTATTTTTCCAACTGGCTTCTATTTAGCTCTAGTGCATGTTAAGGAACAGTAGACAATTGCAAGTAATTTAACGTACAATCAAATATACGTAACTCGTTAAATATGTGGATGAGTCCGCTATACTGGATAACATTAGGTATTTTATCCATCGTAGCATGCATATTTTTATATCCCTTACCGGTTTCGGATGATTTTCATCCAAAGTTATCAAGTTCGTGTCGAGGAGTTTACTTAAGAAAACAAGTTGACTTCAACTTGTGTGTTCAAGTAAACTCCCTACAGCTTTCTCTGACGATGGATGAAAATCTGAAATCGGTAAGGAATATCAGAAATATGCGGATAAAATGTCAGATACACAACATCCATTGCCAGTTAACCAGTGGACTGCTATGCTTTCTTACTTTTGAGATTTTTTTGCGATGAGTAACTTTAGCCAAGTAGATGAGTCAAGTTGGTGCTTGCATCGTTGCTAGTGTAGTGGAATCGTTTATCGGATGTTTCGGATCCCACCACTGCCACCAGTTGTAGTGGAATCAGATGTCTTGAAGAGGGTTATGATGCGATGAATGGTTGGGAGTTAGTTAGAGATTTTTAGAGAGTTGTTACTCGAAATATGAACTACTAATTTACGAAAATAGATATATATTTTAACAATAATTTAAACGTTTGAAAAGATATAACTACAATTAATTTAAAATGATTTAAATGGTAACTAGAATGCACAACTATAATGATTGATGAATAAATATATGTTTAAAACCTTAGATAGGGACGCGCTCCAATGTATGAACTGATGTCGTATATCACTGGTAGAATCCTGATGAAACGCTGATAAAATACTGAAGAATACTCATCCCCTCTTCCGGTGGAGAGACGTTTATATTGGCATCACTCACACATTGACAAGTGTGTAATTACGGGTCACACTAAAACATCTCTTGCCGTGTGTTGACCCTAGGTCTTGAATAGGTTGGTGACCAGAGTGGCAACAGGTGATGGCTGTTATCAAAAGACTGTAGCCAGGTGGTCTTTTGAGTATTTGTTGACCCCTGTATATCGGCCAGGTGGCTTCTGTCACTGACCGTATAATGACCCTTTTGTAAGGTTCTTGTTGCCTATGAAGACCCAGGCAACTCTATTCACTCATAGAAGGAAGATAGTAGGTTTTACACCTCCTAGATTGTTAGGTACTTCCATACAGGTTAGCAAATCAGTGAAGTTCCTTGGGGTAGTTCTCGACAGTAAATTGAACTGGTCGGAACATGTTAAGACACAACATCAAAAGGCGATAATCTCCTTTTGGCAATGTCGAAGAGTTGTTGGTAAGAATTGGGGAATCACTCCCAAGATGATGTTCTGGATTTATTGCATGGTCATTAAACCTAGATTGGTATATGCGGCTTTGGTGTGGTGGCGTCGCATTGAAACACGATCCGCTAGGCAGCTGTTGGAAGAAGTCCAACGCTTGGCTTGTCTGGCGGTGACTGGAGCGTTTCGGACTACACCGACCGCATCTATGGAGACTTTGTTAGGGATTCCACCTCTCTTTGTGGAGGTGAAAAACCAGGCAATGAAAGCCTGTTATAGAATTAAACAGGCAGGTTTTTGGCAGGGGAAGCGATATGGTCATTCTACCATTTATCGTGAGATGCTTTTAAGGATTCCCATTACAGGTTTTCCTTCTGATAGGAATCTGAAAACTTTTGTCTTTGGTCATTCCTACAGGGTTAGGTTGCCTTCTAGGGAAGATTGGTTAACCCTGGGTCCGTCTGCTGTGATTCCTGAGAATTATTTCCGATGCTACACGGACGGTTCCAGGATGGATGGTAGGTCTGGGGCTGCCGTCTATTTTGAGACGGGAGATCATTTGGTAGCGCCTCTTGGTGAGTGGGCCACCGTTTTCCAGACTGAGGTTTATGCAATTCTTTGCTGTATTTTGGATGAGAGGGTGCGTAACACTAATTAAAGGTGTTTGTATCTGCTCGGATAGCCAGGCTGCGTTGAAGGCGCTTAATTCATGTGTCTTCACTTCCAGATTGGTGTTGGAATGTTCTAGAAGACTGGAAGATCTTTCTTTATTAAAGGATGTGCTTCTGGTCTGGGTTCCAGGTCATATGGGAATTTTTGGGAATGAGGAGGTGGAATTTTTGGGCTGAGGTTTGCCAAATTAGGTGCCTCTCTCCCTTTCATTGGTCCAGAGCCTGCTGTTGGTGTGTCTTCTGGCACATGTTTGTCGGGCTTTCAGACGTGGATGACCTCACAGCACTCATCCTTATGGATGAGTGCAGTGGGTTGTCGGCAGTCTAAAATGGTCATTGGGGGCCCGGACGGAGCTTTGAGTAGTGGGGTCCGATGTCTTTCACGGACCTCCCTCAGGTATCTGGTTGGATTCCTCACTGGGCATTGTGGTTTAAGGAGACATCTCTATATAATGGGACTTGTGCCTGACCCTTTTTGTAGAGTTTGTGAAACTGAGGAGGAAACACCCATGCATTTGGTGACGAATTTTTTGGGTTGTGAGGAGATTAGGTTTAGAACCTTCGGCCGGAATAGGATGTCGGGAGAGGATCTTAAGTTGTGTCCTTTTACGGTTTTGGTCCGATTTGTTCGGTCTGTTGTGAAACTTAGATGGTTGAAACCTGGGCCTGGATTTTCATTCTAGTCCCAGTGGTTGTTATTCTTTAGGGGTAGCTATATGGGCCCTGGGGGGCTTTGGATAGCGTAGGGTTTTGCCCTCCCCTTTCGTGAATAATAATAATAATAATAATAAGGTTCTTGTTGAAAGGGTTTCAGCGGTGTGTCTTTGGCGGTCCCTTTGACCGTGCACTGAGCGCGGCTCTTGACTTGAATAATAGCGACTGGCTGGCACCACTAGTTATAATTTTTATAATTTAAAAATTATCTCTTTTCTTTCTTGTTATGACTCCTTCTTGTTATCACATTACACTAGGTCAGGATGATAGTGGTCTCAGCAATTGGGTCCTGACAGAATACGTTACGCTAGACACATAAGTCTGCACATCATAATGTGTAGCTAACAGGCCAGACGTCATCTTAGCTTAATACGCATTGAGGCATTCATATTTTTTACACCTCAAGTAAGTCGGTTAAATCAGTGATTCTCAAATTTTTTGACGTTGAGGCTCCCTTGAGAACGACACCATGACTAAGAGCTTCCTAAATATTATACGATGGACGCTATAGTATTTTTTGAACTGCACACATTATTTTTGTTAAATCATTGTACGAAATCATAACTCTGACTTACTTATTAATATATTGTTTGATAGTAGAGAAAATAAAGAGTTTGAAATGGTTTTAAAACATTAAAAAAAAGTTTTGTTTTTTTTATATACCATTTAATTTGCGAATTACACAAAGAAAAATAAATAAAAGAATTAAGAAAAATAGTAAAATCAAGAATTCCTTGGAAAAATTGTTCAAAAAGTGGTCCATCAAACTCAATGAGACTAAATCCCGAAACACCACGTTTACTCCTCTCGTATTATTCCGCCTCCAGTCTACTACAATCTAATTCCTCTACCAATAGTCAACGTAGTCCGCTATATGGCTTAAGAGGAGAAATCAATAGACGCTTTCGACTACTTAAGAGTTTCCTGAACAAAACATCTAAACTCTCCCTCTGGATAAAAGAAAAAACTAATTTACATTACTATATCCCAACCAATCTAGGGGTAAGGCATTGAACTATGGGATTCAACCAAATGCTCAAATCTCTAAAGAATCCAATTCTTTATAATCCAAAATTCTTCACTCTGTAGTTAACCTCGTTTCTATGACACCAATCAAACTATTTTATTAAACAGATCTTAATATTTCTTTCGTCTCCCAAGTTCGTCTCAAAAAAGTAATAGAAAATTTTTAGAGTCACATCGCAATCCATTATTAAAGCATTATTTTCCAGAATCATTCCAGACAATCCTTCTAGACGTCACGTCATAAAAAAAAAAAACGACGCTTCTTGAACTTCTCTCTGTCGTCGAAAGTAATATCTGATGACTAGGTAAGTAGTGTTGTGTTATTGGTGGTTTTCCATTGAATAACTTCTCCTTTCTGAGTGTTTTGTGTATATATACTTGAGAGATCAATATAACGCTATTTTGCTGTTTGTAGCAAATCAATTAAATAAATAAAATTTCAGTGAGATGGACAGTCCAATGTTCTGTGAAGGATGCAAAACATTAAAATATATTAATTTTAAATAAATCAAAATTATCAAAATATGTGGACATACCCTTGCAAAAGGGCAAGCCAGGTAGAAGAGGTCCAGTTACTGGCATTGTACTACCCCCTTCTACTAACAAGGGAGGAACTGAAGAACAAAGAACAAACATTCTTTCCAACATAGACTCGTGCTAGAAATCAAGGTGGAAACATCGAAACACTACTTCAGGAATTGCTCAGTGCCAATGATAGATATTTGCCTTTATTTTAGTTATACATCATTTTACTAAGATTCAGTGTGATATTATAGAATACTTAAATTTACTAAGAGATAATATAATTGTTTATAAAACAGTGGTGCTTTCTTAATTATTCTTATATTCTATCTCAAAAACAAACATACAAGCCCTTTTCGCTAAAACGCTCACGCCACAAGCTACCTATACACATCATCCACACTAAATCATTACATTCTGTAGATAAAAAATATATCATATTTAATGCCATTCCGACACGCCCCGCTTAATATTTATAAATTCTTTTAGAATTTATAAACGTTTATACACTAATTATAATTATAAAAGATACATGAAGTGATAACAGTTAGAAAATAATACAGAGATGGGTATTTTCCAACAAATTATCTAGCAGGTAGGTGACGTTTTCTCGGCAGAGAGGATAATTGTGCTCAACGGATAGTTAAAATTTTTTCCTAACATTCGTAATAATAAAAAATTCAAATTCTAATCAGAATCAAATTTATTCTTGAATGAAAAGAGAAAAAAAATAAAATAAAATTACTGATAAATGAGTGTTCACTTCCCACTATGTTCACTAGCGTTGCTGATGAGTGCATAAATGCATTCATTATAAAGTAGAGGAATGCAATTTAGTTATTCAGCAATTCATAGACTGGGTTAATTCTGTCATGCATAAAATGTATATATGTGTGTGTGGAAACACCAGTTCTGTTGGTTGAATAAAATCATGCTAATATCATTTCTTGGTTAAAATCAAACAAATATGAAAGTATGGTGGATTGTTTTCAATTTGGAACAAATTATTTAGTGATTTACTCTAAATCTCAATGGGGATCTTTGCATATATATATGTTTATTACTTTTTCCATCTTCTGGAACAGGAAATATTACGTATCGTTGGAAGATTTTTAAAAATTAATCCTCTCCAGAGAATATATTTGGGGCCCCCTTGACTATAAAAAAAAAAAAAGAAGAATTTTTTGCATTACCCTTTTTTTCTAAGATGCCTACAGACTTAGCTATCTCATACTCCTTTAATCGTCGATCATCTAGAACCATATTGTGAACCTTCTTGATATTTTCTTCGGCAGTTTTTGGCCGTCCTTCAGGTGGATCATCTTCAATCCACGCTGTACAACCACGTTTAAACTCAGTTGCCCATTTTTTTTTTTTTTTTTTACTGTTGATAACGAAGGTGCAGACTCCTTTTACATTTTCACCGACTGTGGATGAATTTCTGTTGGCGATATACTATCCAAAACGAAGAATTTTATGACGGAATGGTATTCAGTTTAGTAATTTTGTCCAAAACACACAACACGTTTACTTTAAACAGCCGTATAAAACATCTCTTTGTCTGATCAAATTCACATTTGGTATTTATTTTTGTAACAAGTGTGCCAACATAATAAAACAATAATTTCATTTGTAGCAGTGCCATCTATGGGCTAGGCCGAGAACTTTTCACCTTAACCTAGTATTATGTTTAAATGGAAAAACTCAGATTTATTTCATTCTTTATTTCCTAATAAGGAAAGATTTGGGGCTTTTTTTTTTTCTTTTTTTTTTTTGTAAGAAATCATTTTTCCACACAATAGTTTCTGAGAAATCAATGCTATCTCATATGGATCTGTATTTTGAGCACTAATTTCCTATTAATGCCGCACGTGATAGCACAGGAAGAACAAATATTAACGGAAGTATCTTCATCACTGTCTATATCCTTTTTTATTATTCAACATAATCGGATTAACAACAACAACGCCTCTCGTTAAATCTTTCCAAGAATTATTTATAATTCTTTAAATGGAAATTTCTTCTTAACATCAACTACAACTTCGCCATTTAGTAAATCGAGAATTTAAATAAAATTTATGTAAGAGAATGGAAGAGAATATGGAATCCATGTTTTTGTATAGTTACATTTTTACCAGAATAAGTATCCTCTTAAAAAACGGAAATAAATTGTCTAAAATGAGATTCTGACTTGCTCCTATATCGCGTAAAATATTAACTGGAATTTTATCGATCATTTGAGTTGATGAGTTGAGTCCTTAAGGTATCAAATTTATTTACCTTATTAAATTTTTAATTCATGGATTATATGTGATCAGATATTATATAGTATAAATAACGTCATGTCTCATAAATATATTTACTTGATAGATTAATCAGAGATAGACTAATGACATGGAATATGTTTTGACAGATAAAAGATTTATTTATTTTATAAGGCTTGTAAAGGATGGAAGGATGGCACTACTCAGGTATCCGCACTCCCCCTCGTCGACTGGATCGACGATCTAAGTGGAGATGTGTGGAACCATGTCCGATATCCTGGGGCTCCAACATATCTTGCTCGCCAAGATAATGTGCGTCGGATGCCTTATAGGAAACAGTGAGGCATGTGGCACCCCAGTTAGGGCAGAATCGGCTCGAGAAAAGAACAGTTCGAGGGGCGCTAATGACCTCGGTTGTCGATGCGCCCAAAAAAAAAAAAAAAAAAATATGATCAACATTGGACTGCCTACTTACTAAATTATCTAGAGGAATACCATGAGGATTACAAATATTTATCTATTCTTTAAACCAAAATAACTTTTATTTTCATCATCTGTTGCGTCAATAAATAAGAGTGTCTGTGTGTTTATGAGATCGAGGCAATGTTAAACATGTGCAACTTAAAAGTGTGGATGAAGATTGGCCTCTAAGTGCAATATATACTTTGGGGTATTAATTGGTAAACAAAATACTTTCTTTATGAAAAAACGTAAATGACTCTCAACACTATCGTACGAATTAGTATGCCTCCAAATTTGAGCACAATAACAAAATCTTCTGGAGACAGAATTAAATATTTTCAGTTTGGATGGAAAATTTATATATTTGTTTAAAATGATATTATTGCTTCTAATATATATTAATATTATATACCTAAGTGTTAGACCCATATATTGTATTAAAGTGGTACTTTATAGGGAAGCTTAACGTTATTGTTCATCCCCCCAGTCGCCCCAAAAAATAAAGGGGAAAGGGTTTCAAATGAAAGTAAGTTATTTAAGGGTATTTAAGGGTTTTAAAAGAAAGATTGGGATTAATTTGTATAGATATTATTATTTATTTTTTTTTTTTTTTGTAAGGCACACTGGGTAGGCGGTCCCTGGGCTCTCGCGCATATAGAATTACCCGCCGTATAGAAGCCCCTAACCTAAATGATGCTCCTAACGCAGAGCGTGGCGCCCTGAAACAATGGAAATAAACTTAACCCAGCTAATCCTAACCTATAGGGCTCCCCCAGTACTCCATATTCCTGGGGGGACAAAGAACCTAAAACCTAACCCTATCCAACCTATCTTCCATTCATTCCAATACAGTTAAAATTTTATTTACACCCTTCCACTCTAAGCTCGTCCATTCAACCATACACACTCTTACGCCACTCAGTACTCAATATTCGGGGGGGGGGTATGAGAAACCCTACTTCTAATCTTACAAACTAAGATCAGAACTACACCGCTATCCTAAAACTCGCATTCATGCAACATTCACGCAATAAATTACTTGTAAATTCCAACTTGTAAACTATCTACCCAATCCGCCCCCCCCCCCATGACCCATTCCATTCTTCTTTTAAATGATTCTTCCACAAAACGCCTAAAACCTCTGTGCGCGCACTGTTTTCGAGTCTGCCAGGGGCAGACTATTATTCTCCAAGGCAACGTGGAACGCAACCTCCCTCTGCCTCACTGGGCATTGTGGTTTAAGGAAACATCTCTATATAATGGGACTCGTGCCTGATCCCTTTTGTAGAGTTTGTGAGGCTGAGGAGGAAACACCCATGCATCTGATGAAGAATTGTTTGGGTTGTGAGGAGATTAGGTTTAGGACCTTCGGCCGGAGTAGGATATCAGTAGAGGATCTTAAGCTGTGTCCTTTTAAGGTTTTGGTCCGATTTGTTTGGTCTGTGGTGAAACTTAGATGGTTAAAACCTGGGGCTGGATTTTCATTCTAGTCCCAGTGGTTGTTATTCTTTAAGGGTAGCTATATGGGCCCTAGGAGGCTTTGGATAGCGTAGGGTTTGCCCTCCCCTTCTGCGAATAATAAATAATAACCTCCCCCTGCAAGCGCTGACGCAAATTAGAATATAGTGGGCAATCCAACAACACATGCTCACTTAGCTCCTCCTGACCACACCTACAGCTCCCATCCCCCCCCCCAGATCCATTTATCATTAACTATCCGTGCCCCGTGACCAACCGTGAAACCGCATATGACCCCCACTTCACCTCCTCCAAAAACGAGAACGTTGTCCTCCCCTTGGTAGAATTTCCTCCACCTTTCATTCCACTCCCGCAATAATAATATATCCAAATCTCGAAAGGCTACATCCCTGACCCAGACCGATATGTCTTCTTCGGGTGGGGCGATATCCAAACTAATATTACCCAAGGTTTACCGCCCGACCCCGCTTTAGAAAATACCTACCCGCGGACCTAATCACTTCCAAATCCAACCGCTTCGGCGGTACATATACTGAAATTATAATTATTGAAAACTGGGTGCCTATTTACTTGGGACCTAAGCCTATGTGAAAGAATATACGAAGCTTAATATACAAAGAATATACAAAGATAATATACGAAACTTAAAAAAGATGTAACAGGGCGGTTTTTTCAATAATAAAATTTAATACGTTATTTTTATTAAAGTTGTAACGGATAAACTATGTAGGACAATTTGAAATATATTTGAAGTTAACAGTTAAAAAAAACTGTGATCTGAAAACCATACTTAATTAGAACTGGTTATATCTTTTTTTTTTTTTTTACTTTCCCTATCGTATTATTTATTTCAATCCCTTACAGCGCTCTCTCCCTCTATCTACCACGGCCACTGTGTTCTATTCAGATAACTTTCGCGCCAAACAAACACAGCCATGGAAAGCAGGATTAAACTCAATCCGTTGGCTTTAATTCAGATTCTAAACTGAACTTGTTCACTCTCTCTAGACTAATTAAAGCTGTTTTTTTTTTTTATATATATAGGTATATGTATAATCCAACCAATATTGTAGTGTACTAAACTCTAACCTGTGTACACGGCTGTTGCCTGTTTCTTAGCAGAAAGGTAGTTTACAGGTGTTCTTTATACCTTAGTATTGTAATCGTATAACTAGAGATCGGAAGTTAGAAAAAAAATATTAGCTAGTTGAATGACGCTTCAATAATTCTATAATATAAATCAATAATAAAGTTAATTTTTATTTCGAATAAAATGAAATAATACTAATAATAATAAAAAAAAAATGATATTAATGATTTTATTTATATTATATCACTATTTACAGAGTGCATAGAGAATCTCTAGTTTTTACTCTCTCTCTTACACAGTAAGAAGAAGTATTGCTATCTTTCAAAACTCCGGAGTTTTCTCGGGAAATACATGTTACGATCTCTACAGAGTACAAAAACCAAATATTTTTGGCAAATGATCTGCTGTGTGTGTGTGTGTGTGTGTGTGTGTGTGTGTGTGAGAGAGAGAGAGAGAGAGAGAGAGAGAGAGAGAGAGAGACAGACAGATAGATAGAGCGAGTGAATGAGTAAACAAAATATTTCAAAAATCAAAGATCGCAGAAAGTTTAAGTACACTTAATATTCCGTCTAGATTCCTAGAGAAGGACGTTTTTTTCTTCAATAGACCCGTCAAAATCCTATTGCACTTGGTAAATTCAGTGTGGCTTGCTACACCCGTAGCCACGTGATTTCCTTGACATTGAACACATTCAGTTTTGTTATTGTTAGATCCACACTGCTCAATACTATGCGAGCAAGTGACTTTATAGTTCTGCATATAGTCTGACCTTTTGTAATAGAAGCTAGAATCACAATCTGCATAGGAGTTTGCTGCAAACTACTTATATCAACAATATCACCTGAATTGCTTTTGTCCGCCTAATAGTTAGTATCCATTTGTCCAAAGTACGAGAGTCATTCAATAAGTAACGAGACAAATCGCTATATCTCAGAAACGGTTTGTTTAATGAATACAATAGTTTCAGTGTTGGCATCCTAGTACTTAGTTTCTCATCAGCTGTTCGAGAGTATTTGGTAAGAATAACCTCAAATGTATTCAGTTAACAATGGCGAGTCCGCTCGAGCATTGCATCTGGGAAGAACAACGCTCAGTGATTAGATTTTTAGTTGCAGAGCGTATCAAAGGTAGTGAAATCCACGAAAGAATGTTGAAAGTGTACGGGAATCTCGGAAGAACAACGCTCAGTGATTAGATTTTTAGTTGCAGAGCGTATCAAAGTAGTGAAATCCACGAAAGAATGTTGAAAGTGTACGGGAATAATTGTTTCAACCGTTCGAACGTTTACAAATGGGTAGAACAGCTTAAAAGTGACCGTGTAAGTGTCTGTGATGAATAACGAAGTGAACGACCGGTTGAAGTTGCAACTTCCTCAATCGAATCTCGCATTAATGCGTTAATTCAGGACAATATGCATATTACTGTTGAACTGATAGCTGAACTCATGGATTCTTGTGGATTCTCATGGATTGGACTCGTGGACTCTTGACAAAAGGCGTGATTTTGCTTCTGACATCGCGCGCCCACTCACGTCACAGTTAACTCAAGAACCTCTTCAAAAAGTGGGGTGGGAGATCCTATCACATCCCCCTTAGAGCCCCGACCTCGCCCCATTTCCATTTGGATTTCCATTTGTTTGGACCCCTTAAAGAGGCTCTACATTGGAAACATTTTCAATCGAATGAAGAAATTAAAATCAGATGCAATAGTAGCTCCGAGATCAACCCAAAGTATTATGCCAGAGGCATACACAAATTAGAAGAACGATAGGAGAAGTGTAAATGTTGCTAGGGACTATGTTGAAAAGTAGCCAAAGTTTTGTATTGATTAAATAAATCGTTTTTGAACTACAGCGATTTGTCTCGTTACTTATAAGTGACTCTTGTACTTCTGTGTACACTTCCCTAAACTATCATATTGGCTCTCACTCTACGAAATAAGAAATTGGAGCCATTATCATTCAGTTAAGTCAAATATTTGGGGTTACAAATATCACCACCATCCATGGAAACATTTTCACATGTTTTTTTTCTAAAGGTGCATCAACATCATTGGCGCAAGAAATAATCTTCTCAGTGCACTGACAATCTCCAGGTAGTGTCGTGTTTTTTTTTTTTTACAGATAACATTGCTTATCACCGGGAAATTAGCTGTAGAAGGCTGGAGGAAGGAGAATAATATCTAACGACTTCCTGGACTCGAACCTGGGAACTCGCGTATGATTCCAACCCTGTCACCATTGAGCTAATTAATACCGTCACTTCTATTCCTTATTATTGCAACTATCGTAACTCCGGCTTTTCTGCTTTGATGATTAAAAGAAAAAAAAGAAAAAGAAACGTAAAATTTGAAAAGCCAAAATTGTATTCCGTAATTCCGCGCTAATGACCAAAGCTGTCGATACGCCCCCCCACAAGTAAAATCTAAATTTTAATTAATCCAAAAATTTTAAAATTTGATATTTATAATTTATAATATTTAATTATAATTTATTCTAAAGTTATTTAAACAAGTATTATTAATAAAATTATATTTATTTAAGAATTTTTTTCATGCGATTAAAGAAAAAGAAGACAGAACTAATTATACTTCTGGGCATTGTTTACTATATTACTAATTATACTAGCTTGATTTTTTTTTTTTTTTTTTGTCAATAGAGTAAGCGCTAATTATTCTCGGTGAAAAAGCACTGATCTTCAGACTGCATCATCCCTGCATGACGTACAAAATTAAAGTTATAAGATAAAAAAAAAATTAAAATTAAAAGTTGATTAAAGAGTCATTTATTTTCAACTAGATTATGTTTTTTATTTTATTTTATCATTATTATTATTTTTTTTTAAAGCCTTAAAAGTATGTCGGATTAATTTCAGTGAGCCTTAGGCACATCTTACTTGTATCGTGTTGAAGGGCGAAAATAATTATTCACTTTATAAATACCTTTTTTTTTTTTTTCTCCATTTTTAAAGAAATGTCCATGTAAGAGGAGTTTAGGTTCATAATTCTCAGGGCAGACTTAATTACAGAACCTTTTATACTTGTTTATTAACAGTTTTTCTACTCAGTAACTCTTTTACTTTAATCCTGTTCATTGGTGCCACGCTACTTCCTCTCGTTCTTGTAACTGAGAGATGGTAGACTTCTTTATTGAATCACTAACTTTAAATTTTCAACTGGAGATTCTCCAGCGCCAACAGAATATACATGATTAAAAAAAAAGTGGCTCACGATGTAGTGGCAAATTAATTATATTACAAGAATAAACTCCCCAGCTCTTCTAACCAATTAAATATTAATTTTCAGTTTCTTATCAAGAAATATTACGGTTCAGGTATGAAGAAATTACTTTTCAAGTAATAATATTACTAAAAGAAACTAAGAAATTAACAGATAAATGAAAATTGAGTTTTAACTCGCTACAAAGGGAAATGTTATTTATTAGGATGTCCGGGAAAAGGAATGCGGTTCTTTCTATGTCGATATTCGTTTGTCATTTATCAGCTCATTGTGTACTTCAATGTCATGCCAAAGACATTTTAAGGTTACCATGACCTGTTTGCTCTTAAATATATAAATCTTAATTTTTTTTTTTTTTTTTTTTATCTGGCATTGTATCTTTTTGAGTTTTAAAAGGGCAATAACGCGACAGTTGCTATCAAAAACATTTGCAATTTTTATCCAAGTGCATTAGATGTTTGTAAATGCAAAAGGTGGTTTTCTAAGTTCAAATTCCGGTAATTTTAATCATTTCGATTCGCATTGATCAGAAAGACCATTAACTTTAGACAATGATATGTTAAGGGCGGAAGTGGAAAATAAATAAGTCTCAGACAATTGGGGAACTGTCAAACACTCTTAACCAACCTTGGTCAACCATGCAAGAACATTTGCAGCAGATTGGTAAAGTAAGCAGAGCAGGTGTTTGGGTCTCGCATAATCTGTCCGAACCGGTAATAAAATAAAGCTAACCGGTGCAACACATGCAACTTATTGCTTCAGCGGCACAATACAGAAGCGTTATTTTGATCGCTTGATCACTAGATATAAAAAAAATGGGTCCTCCACAATGTTTTGTGAAGTAAATTTGAACTTCAATCTTTTGAACTGTTGTCATAGAAAATGTTTGTACTATCATGAAGAAAAAAAACGATCGCTAAACTAAACAAATTTTAAGGTTAGATTAAATTCCTAAAAAATAATTTACAAAATCTGTGTGAAACACTCACACAACTTTCCCTTACTCTAGTTCTCAAAATTATAATTGACAACTTTTATAGTTTGTGCACCAAATTTTCCAGAAATTCGTTGAAACAGTCCAGTAAAAGCGCACTTCCGGTTTACTAATTTTCTTGAAACTCGGAATTTTGGCCATCTATTTATTTCTAATTAATTTTGTTTGGATGATAGAATTATATAATTAACTATGATAGCACTTTACAGAAAAACATAACCCCACCCCTCCCCTAAAAGTGCCATTAAATGAATTTTCCTAGAGAAATATCTGAAATAAAAGTTGTAGATCATTGTATGTTTAGTACGTAGTTTCAAGAAAATCGTTGAAGCCATTTTTGAAAAAATCGCGAAAAAGTGGAAAAAGCATTTAGTAAAGTGGTAAAGTAAACACACTTCCGGTCATCCGATTTTTCAAACTCAGAATTTCAACAAAATATTTAATTCTAATTAACATTATTTAGATGATGGAATTGTTTAATAAACTGAAAAAGCACTTTAGATAAAAACCTAACCCCCCTACCACAAAAGTGCCCTTAAATGAATTTTCCCAGAGCAATGTTTCAAATAAAAGTTCTAGCTTTTTGCATGTGTAGTTGATGTATCAAGTTTGAAGAAAATCGTCGAAGCCTTTTAACTAACAAGTAAAGTGGTACTTCCGGTTGACCCAATTTTGATAGATGACCCACTGTCTGCCATGGTGACAGCTAAACGGAATATGAAGTTTCAACATTCTACGGTTTTTCGTTTTTGAGCTATGCTGTCACACACACACACACACACACACACACACAGAGACCATTTCCTAAAAACCACTTTTTTTGACTCAGGAGACTTCAAAACGGATATTTCCGGTGAAAACTCTATATCGAAACTTTGACACGATTACAATACTTCCTCTTTACTTAGGAGTAAGAGAATGTAAAAACCAAAAAGGAACCTGTAATGTTTAAAGATGTTTTATGCGTTACCAGTTTTTAGTTACCACACTCGCTAGTAGGCTAGTGGGTAAATCTGAGTTTGACAGTTAAAGGCCAATAATCTTTGTCTTTTCATATCGTATTTTCATTTAAATCTCAACCTAATAAATATATATATTTTTTTTCTGCAATAATTGAATAATATGACTATAATTATTACACTGAAACCTGTGACGAACTTATAATCGGTAGAGTTAAAAAAAATGGCTTTTTAATCTCTAGAGATTAAAAATAGTTGCCAGTATTACCAACTTTCAATTAAATAAATATTAAAGTTTGGATGAAATTGGTAAAATATACAATTGACAACACCTTCAGATGTACACATTTTTTTTATCCCTAATGTATAGCTGCGTAATCTTTGATACAAAACTGAAGAGTTTTGACTGTGAGGCAAAACTGAATGTATTGAATAGTAAAAAATAAATGTAAATTATGCCTTAATAATTAGACTGAAGAAATAATGGTTAAAATTCTTTCCGACCGGTTTCGGATTCTCATTCATCATATGAGCTATACACTGAGTCACAGTCATAATATAGAATAACTTTAATCTACTGACTCCTTCTTTAAACTATAAACATTGAGGTGCATGATAGAAACTTAATGTTTGAAGTAAACTCTCTATGAACTTGATAGCCATACTCTGACGGAGGATGAGAATAAGAAACCGGTCAGAACTTGCAAAAAGAAGCATGTTACGATGGATAAAATCCAATTTGGTTTTTGAGCAAAATATCTGGAGATGGCATTTTGGACATCATCCAAATTTTAAAATATTTTGCCACTTAGTAAAAGTTGTAGCGATCGGAATAAATGGAAATCCGATGGCACAATATCGGGTGAGTATGGTGGGTGAGGTAGTACCTTCCACCCTAATTCATTAATTTTTTCAAGGGATGTTTTGCAAAGTGCGGCCTTACATTATCTTGTTGCAGAATAACGCCTTTTCTGTTGACAATCGCTGAGCACTTTTCAATTAATGATTGATTTATTCAATCCAATTGTTCTCAGTAAAGGTGTGCATACACAGTTTGTCCAGGTTTCAGCATTTCAAAATGAACGACCCCGTGAATATTCCACCAAACGCAAAAAACCCGTTTTTTGGGGTGTAAACCTGGCTTAGCTGTATTTCGTGGCAATTAATTCCGAGAGAGCTACTGCCTTTTGCGATTTGGTTATTCCAGTTGTCAATTATAATTTTGAGAACAAGAGTAAGGGAAAGTTGTGTGAGTGTTTCACACAGATTTTTTAAATTATTTTTTAGGAATTTAATCTAACCTTAAAATTTGTTTAGTTGTAGCGATCATTTTTTTTTTTTTTCATAATAGTACAAACATTTTCTATGACAACAGTTCAAAAGATTAAAAGTTCAAATTTATTATTACATTGTGATTGTGGGAAAATAGAATTAAAACAGTTGGAGGGATTAAAAAGAGTTCTTTTAGAAATTTATTATCTGCTACAGATACTGGATATGAATAAAACGTCCAGTAGTCATAAAGAATAACAGGACAATATATATAAAGAATTATAAAATAATTATAAAAAATATGAAAAAATATTTTCAGTTTAAAAATATCATTCTAGTTAATGGTAGAAATTATTTTATAGAGAATTTTATTTGCGTATTGTTTTTGATGTTTTTTAGCTGACATAATAGAACGCAAAACAGAATTTATTTATCTTTTACGTTATTATGGTATGGATAAATTGAAAAGCCAACATAAATAGAATTTATTAAGTTAATAAATCAGCTTTGGTATATATATATTTTATTCAGATTAAAAAGGTACTTTTAATTTTATTAATACATTTTTCTAATTACTATGGCTTCTCATGGTGCGGGTTATTTTAATAAATGAATTATTATACCTCTCTTGCCACATCCAATTTTTAACGTTTGCACTATCTATTTCATTCACATGATCTCTGCATACATTCTTATAAATTACCTGTTCTTTTCCAAACGCCAATCATTCTGAATTTTTGGCCTAGAAAAGTTGTTTAGTGTTTCCATATAGTTTACAACTCAACCCCACTGCCTGCCTAATCAGTCTCTATTTGTCGATATCAATGCAGGCAGTACCTTTCAGAAACTAATAGTTAATACCACTTCCCTCTTTGTGTGTTTTTTTATCGGGTAGGAGAGTCAGTATGCGTGAAGAAAATATCACAACCAATTTAAAAACGTGCCGTCTATTTAGACTTTACCAAGGAATCCGACTGAAAAGGTGCCACTTAAAATCTGTTAACCAGAAATTTGGCAATAATTTTGACTTTCTCTTACTCCTAGTAAGAGAAAGTATTGCGACCGTATTAAATTTTCCAAATTGAGTTTTCACTAGAACAATATGTTTTGAGGTACCTTGAGTACGTAAAAAAATGTACTTAGAAATAAAGGGTCTCTGACATACCGGACTTACAACTAGGTTTACATTAATATATTTTATAACTAATATTTTTTATCATTTCCAAAACAGTCATTTATGAGAGTTAATACCTTGTTTAGAGGGTTTGACGCGCTGTAGACAGACGGACTAACAGAGGAGGAAAGAGTCATAACAGAGATTACCTTTTCTAATCTTAGGTTAACTTTCCGTGAAGTGGAGAATCCCTTCGGTCAGATGGAAGAAAGATTATTAGGCAATTCTCTACTTTCCAGCTACTCTGTCTAATTAATGTAGGGTAAAGTTAGGAGAGATGACGCACATTTCAAAGTTATGCCTTGAATCAAGATATAGGAGATATATATGAAAGCGGTAATGCTTATAAAACATATGTCAACTACCATTATCTACAAAAAAAATGTTATATTTCAAAATATAGACATTCTTATTCATTCCAGAAACAAAATACAAATACATTACATTTGGCCGACTCCCCTATTATGGTAGGGTAGATGACGCACCATAGGTAGGAGACCACTCCTCTGTGAAGGTAACATGGTTGATCGACATGAAACTTGGTAAACACTATGTCTACGAGACCAACATTAACGACAAGCTGGAAATCTTTCAGTTCAATTGCAATTAACATAGTACTCGTATATAAAAAAGAAAAGAAATTTACTAAGCATTATGAAAATTCAGGTATTCACCAGATATAGCTGATGCGTATAAATGTTCATAGAACACAGAAGAACATACAAAATAACTGTAGTATTTTGCAATACGTTCGCTTCTGATCTCTCTACTCCTGGACTAACTTCCATGACGCCACATGGTGGCAAACAAGAGAAGCAAAGCCTGCGTCCTCTCTCCTGCCCCCTCATCTCTCCTAGCTTTACCCTAAGCCTTATTAATAGTTTAATCACCAAAACTGGTGGCCTATGTTATTTAGTTTCATCATGTAATTGATAAGGGGGAACTCTAGGCCTGGACTACTGCCACTTCTCTTACAGATAGTTCTACCCCCTCCACTTTTGTTTCTAATGCTGTGTAACAAGGGCCGATGCGACATCCTCAAAGGTCTTCTTACCCGTGGTCGCTGGAGTGTTGCTGCTCGATCTCCTCGCAGAGATGAGGGCCCTTACCCATAAGCATAAGCAAGAGGGAATGATTGTCCTTGATGATCAGGAGTTGTCCAGTCAGATACAACCTGCTCTAGTAAAGAAAAAGATCTGGGAGTACGAGACAGGGAAGTGGCAGAGGCGCTGGGATGAAGCAGAGAAAGGGAGAACCACGTATGAGTTCTTCCCGAATCAGCATCGGAGACTGTCGATTCGCGATGGTTGGAGCTGTCCCCAACCCTTAACGCAATACTTCCACGGGCCATGAGGAGTTCAACTCCAAGCTCCATGAGCTAGGATTGAAAGATTCCCCGAATTGTGAATGCGGTGAACGGGACACGGTCATCACGTTCTCTTCCGGTGTTCTCTCCTCGACGAGAAGGACTGGCCATATTTTATAAAGACTTTAATGGAGTTCGCCCGAGAAATTGCGGTAATAAGAAAAACTAGACGGATAAGCAGAGTTCCGGCTTCCCGTAGCAGAGACGGTAACTTGCCTACTAGTAGGTAAGGCCAAGTGATTATAGGCACCGGTTTTGGCGCTATGCGCTAGGTACGGTGGCCTGCAGTGTGTGAATAATAATACCCTCTCCACTGATCCATTTCTTGCTGTCTCCACTCCTTTGTAATATCACTAACACCAAGCAAAAAGACACTTAGTCTTAGATAAGGTTATTTATATTTCCCCACAACTAGTTCAATTTCAGCATTAATCACTGATACTTAATACTAACACTCAATGACTTTAAAGCACGACTGGATTACAATATTATCACTTCTCACCTGCTAAAGTTGGCAGATAGATACTATTTCCCCCATTACCTCTACATTTCTGTTAAGACAAATATGTAGATTTTTTTTTTTTTTAAATTTAAGGTGTGTCAACATCTATGGTCAATGGCGCCCGGAACCTTCTCAGTGGTCTGCCGGATTCTGGATAGTGTTCTCTCATTACATACAGTGAGCTGTAGAGGCTCCCAAGAAGAGATAAGGGCAACCCAGCTAGGCTCGAACCTGGGACCTCCGCGTGGGTGTCCAGTACGCTAATCACTTATCTATTCCATTCCCCCCTATATGTAAAATTTGAGTTGAACAAAAAATTGTCATTTTATATAATATAATTATACTAACCGGAAATAAGAGAAAGTCGGTTGAGTGTTTGATACCAGAGGTTTTATCCTTCATTTTTTTTTCATTTATTATTTTTCTTGAAAAGTTAGTTTTTTGTTGGTCTAATTAGAAAATAAAGTTGTTGAGGTGGTTGGTTCCGCAGAGCTGCAATGTGATAAGTGATAACACAGACTTGCACAGAACAAATTCAGTTTACGCACTCAAAGGAGTCCCATTCTAAAGATGAACGAACGCCCGAAACCGGTCGATGACCACAAAATGAAACAGGCTATCACGGAAAATGTCTCTGATGAAAAAAATCAAGCATTTTTCTCTAAAATGCTAAGATTTTTCCAGAAATATTGAAAAAAATCCTATTCTCTATTTTCGCATTTTTGGTTAAGCGATTTTCTGCAAAGTTCAGATTCTTGTCCCCAATACTCTAAAAAAAATGAAGAAAAAAATCGATTTTCTTGGATATATGTTTCAAATTATATCAGCTTGTTGGTATGTAAGTAAAGAAAGACGTTGGAATTAATTTTTAAAAAGCGGGAAAGACAAAAAAACATAATTGCAGCTTCCTTTGATTTTTCTTATTTGAAATATTTAGTTCATCAAAATTGGACAGCCAGGCTGCGCTGTACGGGATGAGTTCATGTGTCTTCCTCACTCCCAGGTTGGTGTTAGAATGTTCAAAAAGACTGGAAGAGCTTTCTTCTCTGAAGGATGTGCTACATGTCTGGGTGCCAGGTCACATGGGAATTTTTGGGAATAAGGAGGTGGATAGATTTGCCAAATTAAGCGCCTCTCTTCCTTTCATTGGTGCCGATCCTGCTGTTGGTGTGTCTTCTGGCACATGTCTGTCAGGCTTCAAGACATGGACAGCTTCACAGCATTCATCCTTATGGATGAGCTCAATTGGTTTTCGGCAGTCCAAAATGCTCATCAGGGATCCGGACTGGGCTATTAGTGAGACGACGTTGCTGTGTCTTTCACGGAGCGCTTTCAGGCTGGTTGGATCTCTTACTGGACATTGTGGTTTAAGGAGACAACTCAACATAATGGGACTCATGCCAGATCCATTTTGTAGATTCTGTGGGACAGAGGAAGAAACACCCATCCATCTTATGACTGATTGTCAGTGGTTGAGAGGAAATTAGGTTCAAGATCTTTGGTCGGAATAGGATGTCTGTGGAAGAGCTTTGGCTATTTCCGCTTAAGGTTATTGTGTGGATCTTAGATGGTTTAGATCCGGGTCTGGGTTTTTTGTTCTAGACCCGGTTTGTTGTTGTTTTTCTTGGGGTAACTACATGGGCCCAGTGAGGCTTTGGATAGTGTAGGGTTTTCCCTCCCCACAGACAAATAATAAATAATAATCATTCATAAACATCATGGATATATTAAAACAAGCAACATAATTCTGTAATTTAACATTACAAATGTCCTAGGTTACCTAAAAAAATACCATTAATTAGAAATCCATCTCTAGAGTTAATAATTTGGCGATCTGCAAAGTACGGGAAGCCAAAAAATAAGAAAAAATAAAATCCCTCTCCCCCTTTCCACCGCAATAAGCTGCATAATTATGGAGAGTTTAACTTTACAATTTTATATAAAAAGAACTATATGCACATTATTTATGGTGTAGAAGAAATTTTTTAGTTCCAAATATGTAACTAAATTACATTTTTATAAATTACAATCATTACGAAACAAGTTAATGTAGTGCCCAATTTTCACTTTCTGTTACTCCTAGTTTTTTTTTTCAAGTGAGACTGATAGACAGACACATCATTAATATTTAAATATAAATTCCAAAGGACATGCGAATCCACAATTTTTTTTTATTGAAATTGATTTGCTCTAATAGCTTTTTCCTCGCTGCATCTACATTTATACATCGCATCTCTGTATTATTTAAAATTATTTTTAGTTATTTAAACAAATAACATAGAATGAAATTTTTACTCTAAATTGGAGATAATACTCTCTATATTTTATAATTAGTATTTAACTCACACTTTTCCATTCTATTCGATACGATCAATACGAGCTAATAAATTCCTAAACAATAGATTATATTTAATAATAAAATTGAAAACCTATTGTGTTTAATTTTAATTCCAAAACAATAGATCTAATCAGTACTTATTGATATTTGCTGTTTATTGTAAATACCTATATTTAGTTTAAATGATTTTTATTATTTATTTATTTTTTTTAACAAGAAATTTATCAGAGATATTTTTCGTGATAGCCTGGTTGGTTGTTTTTGGAGGGGAGGGGAATCGACCAGTTTCGGGCGTTCGCCCATAATCAGGATGTTTTGATATATGTAGTGGAAGGACAAAATCGAAAAATAATAGTTTAAAGTTTCTGAATATTTTATAGTATCCAAAATTGTATTTTTGTTAATATTTTATAATTATTTTAGTGCTGTGAATTTACCTTCAAAAAGTATGTATTCTAGAACCAGGTATATTAAATCTGGTCATTACTAAATAGAAAAACAAAGGCACAAAATCCCGTTAGGGCAAACCTTTGTAAGAAAATTCCCCCGCGAGAGAGAGAGCAATTCCAAAGAACAGAGCCATCAGCTTTAAAAGAGTAAAGAGTACACAGTCTCACATCAACCTTCAAACAGGACACTTCAGGAATTGCTCTCTAAATATCAGTGCCAGTTTCACGATAAATTAAATAAGTTTATAATACCAAATAAGTTGTTATTATTATTTTAACAGAATATATTTATGTTAAAAGTGGTGATATCTTAAATATTCCTATTACTTCTATCTCAAACATAATTACAAGCCCTTTTCGCTAAAACGCTACGCCACAAGCTACCTACAAACACATCATCACATCACCAATTACATTACATATAGCAGTCCGATAACACAGACTGCACTGAGCAAATTCTTCGATGGACTATCCCATTATTCTACTAAATATCCTAAAAAATTTTTTTATCCGTATTAAAACCTTTGTACTGACCCTGAAGAAGGCAATAAATTTGCCGAAACGTCGATAGAAATTTAAAGAGAGTTCTATTGTATTGACCGAGCCTCAATATCCAATTTACAACATTTCAAATAATACCATGCGTGGTTTATACTCAGATACCAGATTAATACCATGCGTGGTTTATTCTCTAGATATACCAGATTATATTACTTATGATAAATTTTGTGTATTTGAAAAATATTCTTTTAAATATTCCTATTATTCATTTGTTAACCTTGGGGAAATTCTATTGTAGTGTTTCAGTGTAATAAACCATGGTATTCTAAATGGTGTTTCAATAGTTCTGGTACTTTAAGTAAAATAATTTAACTTTTAAATGATTATTATTAAAATATATTTTGAAATAGGGATGTAACAAAATAAATAGGGGCTCGTCCGGAATGAATTTCACACTTTGCCGGTAACATATACATTTTGTTAAGTATTTGATGGTAACTTTGCGTTAATATGATATATTGGGACGTCATCGGCGATGTATGGCAGCCCATATTAAGCTTTGGACTTTCTGATTTATTCCATTTTTTAATAAATTTTTTTTCTGAATTCAGGGCGAACATGTGGTAATTAGAAACGAAGAAGAGACTGTTATACATCAGAGACATTTTCCATGATAGCCTGTTTCTTTTTGTGGTCATCGACCGTTTACGGACTATACACTGAGTGTATCAACTGTATTTGCTCTGTGCAAGTCTATGTTATTACACTGTTTAACAAAAAATATCCTGATGATGGGCGTACGCCCGAAACCGGGCAATGACCACAAAAAGAAGCAGGCTACCACGGAAAATGTCTCTGTGCTTTCCAGCTCTGCGGAACCAACCACCACAACAACTGTTAAACAAGTAATAATTGCAATTAAGTTTTAATTTTGGTATTGAATAAAAAAGTTCGTTTATTTTAATAAATAATTAGGTAGAAATATTTAGACATTTATCAAATATAACCAAAAATTCACAATAATAAAATCTATGAGCTCAACAATCTTGTAAAAAGGTATTTTATAGTATCACGCAAACAATTAACAATAGACAAAAATTTTACACCTAATCAACTTCTTCGTTTGGCAACCAGAGTGCTCTATTGTACCATCTAACAATGTTTTTTTTTTTTTTTTTTAAGATCTTACACTACTATCTTAGACTAGATAATGTTCGGAAAATTTACAACTCTACGTTTGCTTTTGGTTAGATTTCTAAGAGTTATCTGTGTTTTTACAATAGACTGCCCCAGGAATGGGGAGGTTTCTAGAGAAACAAGCGTTCATCCGCCCGCCCACTACTGTCTATGTGGTACGATGGGCGTGTGCACTAGTATTTTGTACTTATACTATAACACGTCTATATTTTGTACTAAGGAGACGAAGAGGGATAGCAGAGAGTGAGTAAGAAACGAGTGAATAGCACGACTACACAACCCCTTCCCCCCACACACACAGTCCGCCTTACCAGGGCGGTGGTAAACTCCGCTATGTTGTTTCTACTTGTCCACTGGCTAATTTATGCTCCGGCAGGCAATAAGTCTATTCTACCTAAAGGTTTAGTATACATTCTCACGCAAGCCTTCTTCAGGCTAGTTCTTGAAGTTATCATCAAGAATTCACTACACTCACTGGCCGGCTGGAATATCCATACGAATTGGGAAGTCCCAAGTTTCGTCACTGTGGCTTACCCAGCAAATAAAAAATAATAGTTTACATCCGGTCTTAATTGAATTTATAGTCAATTTTTAAAAAGTCACGTATTTCTATGATAGTTCAGTTTTTGGTCTCAAATATTGGATTGATTAATATAAGTAAGTGGTTTGTTTGATAAAACATTCGTGATTACAAATACTTAGATTGGATTACTAAACGATGTGCAGTATTTCAGTCGACGTTGAAAAGCAAATGCCTGTCTGGGATGAATTGCCATATTTAGAATGATGATTTACTAGGTACTGAAATCTGGACTCTGAATGCAGCTGATTTACTCCACCTAGAATTGCCGGAAGGAGGAACTCTGCGGGCTATATTAGCCAGATTTGGAAGTGGGAGTGTGAAAAAAAAAAAAAAAAATCTCGTATGAAACACTCACACAAATTCCTCTTACTCCAGTTTTCAAAATCGTAATTGACAAATTTTAGAGTTTATGTACCATATTTGATGAAATTCGTTGGAGTCCGTCGAAAACAGAAAAAAAAAGGTTCAGTAAAAGGGCACTTCCAGTTTTTCTAATTTTCTTGAAATTCGGGATTTATGACGTCTATTTATTTCTGATTAATTTTTGTTTGGATGGTAGAATTGTATAATCAACTATGATACACTTTAGAGAAAAACATAACCCCACCCCTCCCGCAAAAGCCCCCTTAAATGACTTCACCAGGAGAAATGTTACAACCAACTGTTGTAGCTATTTATGTGTGTAGTTCACATTGCTAGGTTTAAAGAAAACCGTTGGAGCCGTTTTTGAGAAAAAAAACAGAAAACTGTGAAATACATTTCAATAAAAACGCACTTCCGGTCATCCGATTTTTTCAAACTTAGAATTTCAACCATTATTTAATTCTAATTGATATTATTTACTCGATAGAATTGTATAGAAAATTGAAATACCACTTTAAATGAGAACCTAACCACACTCCTCCCCCATAACTGCCCTTAAATGATTTTTTCCGGAGAAATGTTTCAAATGAAAGTTGTAGCTCTTTGTATGTGTAGTTGATATAATAATTTTGAAGAAAATTGTCCGAGCTATTTTTGAGAAAATCGCAAAAAAAAATACCAACTAGTAAAGTGGTATTTCCGGTTGAGGAATTTCGACAGACAACGTACTGTCAGATCCCATGGTGATACCTAAACGTAATATCAAGTTTCAACTTTCTAAGGTATTTTGTTTTTTAGCTATGCTGTTCATATACACACACACACACACACACACTGTAGAGGCAGTATCAATGGGGAAAAATTGGCCACTCAAGAAACGAGAGTTGATATCTCGAGCTTTCATTGATGAATTTGTCCACTTTGAAAATTGTAATTGACCAATTTTAGAGTTCATGTATAAACTGATTAGTGAGCTGCAAATAATCCATTTTTGGGAATATTGTGTAAATAGTGTATTTAAGTGCATCGTGTTAAAATTGTGCAAATAATTATTAATTTACCACTTTAATAAACTTTTGGAATTATAAATTTATAATTATATTTATATTTATGTAAAACTATTAGAACTTTTTGTTATTAAATATTTTTTTTATTTCGGGGGCGGGAGCATGGTTTCAGGAGTTGGACAGAGGGAGTTCGGTGGCCTTAGGTGGGTTGGCCACGGTCTTTCAGGCAGAGGTGGTGGGCATTATTGAATGCTGCCACCTGGTGGGAGAGTGGCAGGGAGAGTTCAAGGAAGTGCGGATTTTCTCGGATAGCCAGGCCGCACTAAGGGCTTTGAGTAAGCCTTGGTGGAGTTCAAAATTAGTGGGAGAGTGTCGGAGGATGCTCAATGCTTTAGCTCGGAGGGGTACGGTGCGCCTCTATTGGATACCCGGACACGCGGGAATAGACGGGAATGAGAGGGCAGACCAGTTGGCTAGGGAGGGATCATCTCAACCATTTTGTGGTCCTGAACCAGCCCTGGCTGTCACAAAGACAGATTAGACTTTGGGAGACGAAAGTTTTCGAGAAACGCTGGGGGGACACGCAGGGGTGCTTCCAAGCCAAAAGATTTATAAAGACAAGTAGGTAGGGAGTATCTCCTGTCCCTTAGTAGGACGGGTCTGAGGACCCTGATAGGGATAGTGACACACTTGGGTGTCCAGCCACTTTTTAATATAGGGAGGACGTCTAGTCCCATTTGTCAGAACTGTGACGACGGAGTCAGGGAAACGGTGTACCACTACCTTTGTCAGTGTCCCCGTTTCGCTGGAACTAGGTTTCGTGTTTTTGGGAGGGCATCACTCTCGCAGGATTGTCTGCGCGAGCTGGAGTTTCGGGATATCTTGGGATACTGTAGATTAACCGGTAAGCTACCGGGGGAGATTTATTAAGGGGATAGGGGGGGTATCGGGGGATAAAGGCCACATAGGCTTAGGTCCCGCGCCATTAGGCACCCGAACTACAATAATAATAATAATAATAATAATAATAATATTAAATATAAAGTATTATTGTAAGCAAACACATGGAGCATGTGGTATAAAGGAATTTAAAAAAAAAAAATACAAACGCACCCACACACACCATTTGTTAAAAACCACTTTTTTGGACTCAGGGGACCTCAAAAACAGATATTTCCAGTGAAAACTTGATATTCGAAAATTTGACACTATTACAATACTTCCTCTTACTAGGAGTCAGAGAATGTAAAAGTCGAAATCTAAAGGAATCTAAAATTGCAAGCTAAATTTGTTTTATTCAAGTTTAACCTAGACCTCGTTTATGTTTTAGGGCCATTTGGTTTACTTTGGGTAATAAAGTACTTATTTTGTCTATTTACTAGTCATACTATGTAAATTAATATATAGTAGAATCCCATATAACGGAGGGGTTACGTTCCTAGTTATAAAATCGCATTTATACGAAACATATCTTATCAAACGAAATTTGAAATGAAAATTCGGTTGACCAGAAGTGTTCCATAACTGAATAGATAGTATTCTGCGGTTTATTTCATAAAAAAATACTTATGGATATTATTAAATTTGGTTTACTACTTCTATTCTTTATATACGGAGACCTATGACGTATTTGTTTTGAAACTTTAGAGATTTTAGTTCATTTTAGAGATTTTTGAGTAGTAATAAGAGTTAGCTGTGTGAATGTTTCACACCAGATCTTTTTTAATCGTAATAGCGGTCAGGAAATATATGGTTGGTTATATTAGATACTATAAAGATTCGAACCGTTCAGTAAATAACCACAACCAGCCACAACCATAAAAAAAAATATATGTATATATAATATAAAGAATGGACAAATAGAGGGAGAAAAAAACGTCATAAATTACAATATATTTTCCATTACTAAATATGTCAAGTTTTATTACAGTTATGTAAATAATAACCATGTTTATTAGGACTTCAGACAATTCCGAGCATGGACACAACCCCGCACCATACATAATCCATGCCTTTACCTATAATATAAAGGTAATTAATCTCCAAGTTTCTATATATATATATATCTGTATAACACACAAACATACAAATATATATATATATATATATATATATGGCTGCTGTAGATGGCCGCCTGCCTAGTCTTAGTTTCTACGTCTCCAAACACTAGTGGTCATAATTTTTATTACAATAAGACATCTGATGTTACGTGACATGGTTAATATCTGGGTATATAGTTGTCTGAAAAGGTAATATGTCCATGGAACTCGGCCATAAAAATGGGGAGGGTTTGGTTTTTATACTTTTATTAGGAACTCTCACGTGATTATTGCTTTTTTCACAAAATGAAATACTAACCACCATATGGTGACATTTGATTGCTTTTTTTTGTTTATAATACAATCATAAATTATAATATTAGTACTCAAGGCATTATGAAGTGTAATAAATGTACTTTAAAAAAAAAAAATCAACAATAATATAATTAAAATAAGGGGGGCGGGGGAGCGGAATTAATTGGAAAGAAGCACGCTAATACGTTGTTTATTGCTTGTTTTACATACTGCTTGAAAATTTAATTAGTTAATATTTTATGTCAATGTTTATGAGAATAGAACATCATGAATTAAGGGGTCGAACCTGTCTGAGGTTTTTTCTGTTATGCTATTGCTTATATTTTTTATTACTTTCTCTCACACCTCCTAGCAAATTAAAGTATTGCGTGGATTGTGTCTGGAAAATTTGAAAAATTATATTATCGTCACAAAATATTTGTGCTTCACGTCTCCAAAGTACAAAAAAAAAAAAAAATTTGATCTAAAACATCTGATATCTGTTTTTGAGATATAAGTGCCAATTTATCAACTAGGGCTGGTCAAGGAATGGAATATATTGTTTGTAGACAGCGCCAATAATATTGTATAAACACACCTGAATTTTAGCGACAATTTTTTCAGAAAAGTTTACAAATGAAAGTGATAGGTGTATTCATGTGTTTAGATATAGTATACGAAGTTTAAAATCGATAATCGTTAGGGGCGTTTTTAAGAAAGTCGTAAAAAATCTCAGTAAAGTAGCACAACTGGTTGATGATGGAATTTGTCAGAAACCTTCGAATGAGGCGCGCGGTGATAGGACCTAAACAAAATATCAAGTTTAAGTTTCCTGTGATTTTTTGGTTTTGAAATATATCGCTCTCTCTCTCTCTCTCCCTCACACACACACACACACACACACACCAATCGTTATAACATTATTTCCGTACTCAAGGGACCTCAAAACATGGATTTCCGGTAAAAACTCAATTTCAAAAATTTATCATGATCAAAATACTTTCTCTTAAGAGGAGAAAGCGGAAGTAAAATGGATAATTATATTGAAGGCTATAATCCCTACGAGAATATTGTATTGAAAAGAGATTTAACCTTCTCTTGATTACCTTTAGAACTGTTGTCGAAATTAGGATAAATCTATAGAATAATAATATTTTGTTTTTCAATATTAATTTATTGTTACATTGATTTTGAAATATTAAAAAAAAAAGACTAATTTGAGTTTCTATTCCTTTAATATTATTCATTTAAAATTTGCTCAGTAATTTCTCCAGTCTACCTCTACAATAATCTTATACCACCTGCAAACCATGTTCTTATCTGGGAATTTACTTAGACAAACGTCTGACTTGAAACCCCCATACTAAGATTCAAACGAATTTCTTTTAACCAACGTTTTAGAGATTTTTGCCGACTTCTTGACAAACGCTCCAAACTGACTCTATAAAATAAACTCGCTCTGACTGAATAAACTGACTTTATACACGGCTCTGCTCGCACCAATTTGAAATTATGGACTTAAACTTAATTGAACTGCAAAAAGGAAGAAATCTCAACAGGCTCCAAACTCTCCAATCTAAGATCCTACGCCGTATTTCGATGTTCCTTTTTACGACTCGAACAAAACAAGCCATACTGATCTGAATATTCCCATATGTACTCACCCTAGTGTGATGGATGCAAGAAATATAAAAATATATTTAATTTAAAAAAAAAATCAAAATTATGGAAATGTGTGACATTCCCTTGCAAAAGGACATTTCAGGTAGAAGACCACTATTGTCTTTTAGAGTTCATGAACTCGATAGCATTGTTGTACCCCTTCTTCTCACAGGGGAAGATTTGAAATAACAATTAGAAGACATTCGTTCAATAGAGAGACTGTTTTAGACACCGAACCAGAACACATCAGTACTGTGCCAGTTATAAGTTAAAACATAAGAGTTTAGCATTTAATCTAGATAAATTAATTGATTTATATTTAATCGGTGTGATATTATAAAGCTATTTAAATTCACTTAAAGAATATATTTATTTCAAAAAAAAAAAAAGTGGTGATTTCTTGATTAAGTTCTAATACTTCACTCACTTAAACATAAATACTTACAAGCCCTTTTAATAAATCGCTCAAGCCACTACAAGCTACCACTACTCTATAACACAACATTACATCAATAACATTTTACTAGCAAAAAATCTAGTTATCTCACAATCCATTGTAATCTCTCCCTCCATCCTAATCTTTAAGTTTACATTCTATCTTCATATTCACTCCAAGACGACTGAAGCACCGTTGGCCAGCGACCTCCTTGGCCAATCTGGACCACCTAATTAGATGGTTATCAATGGACAACTTATAATTCTCTTCAGTAATGCCTCTTTTTTTTTTATGTACATTTAACACTTTCACTTGTTGCATTCATAGCATGTAGTTGTAAAATTCTAAATAAAATTAAGTAAAAAAAAAAAAAATTTAAATTAAAAAAATTTACTCACTTCAAAGGTTGAGAGACTGAATTTACTTTATTAATCTCTGCATAAAAAAATCCAACTTTGATCAGTGATTTTAATGCAATAATCCTAACAGTACAATAATTGCCATATTATTCAACTGTGATGAAAAAATTATTTTAATATTTAGCGAGTCTGATCGCTACCAAAACTAAATATAAAAAATTCTATGTCTCTCTCTCTCTCTTGCTCTCAACTCTAATCGTCTTGTTAAAAAATCTTGCCTCCAGAACTATACCAGATAATCCACCGATGTTGGATTCGACTGAGCCACTGTTGGTCCCGTGATCACTACCAGTTATACGAAGTAATTCCTATTCTAATAACACCCAGATCGCAATCTTGGAGAGTGTTACTCCGCCGGGTAGCTTCTCTTCTCTAGCTAATCACATCAGTCATCATCACACATCATCATATTCACTTATTATATTTATTTATGTAGATTGTGAATTTAAAAAAAAAGAAAATAAATAAAAGAAAAGAAAAACTATTTAAGCGTCCAGAAAAAAAATGCAAACCAGTAGAATTTAAATATTGATACTGTGTATTTATTTATTTTATTCCAACATTCATCAACATCGGGCCCATAGTAATGATCAGAATATTGTAATAAATGTCAAACGGCAAATAGAACAATTTACCGTCTGACATTAAGGGAAAGATTTGTATACGTTCTTTTTTTTTTTTTTAACGTTCTATTGCAACGCTTTTAATAACCTGTCTATGATGTTTAAGAAACCCTTTTATTTTTTTGGGGAAAAATCTGCTCCAAGCAATTGCCGTCTTCTTATTTTGTACGAAGCTTTCTACTGACCAGTCGGTAAATAAAGAGAATCTTAGGGATAGTCGGTGGAAATAGAACGATGTAATAGCCAAGCAGACGTTGAGAGAGATAAAATATGTGTGTGTGTGTGTGTGAGTGAGTATGTGCGGTGAGAAAGTGAGAGGCAGCGAATGAGCAAGAGAGTTTGTTGTTGTGTTCTTGTTTTACTCGTAAAGTTTGTACGGATAGCGGAGCAATGCTGCTTGGGTGTTAGACATAAGGTGGGGGGGAGGGTATCTGGGAATAAGGGTTTCCCCACTGTCTTACAGTGTTCTGTGTTAAAATAAAGATCGCAGTCTTGGACAGTAAAGCCACTTGCCTCTTACTTTGAGGCATACCAAACTCTACTATTCTTCAACAGTTTTTCACAACTCCCCCCCCCCACACACACACACACCCACCTACACTTTTCTGAAACATAGAATACCGCAACCATACTCTTTTCTACACTACACTAAAACCAAACCTTATACTACAATCCCATCCTGGTTACGCTCTTTCCTTTTTTTTTTTTTTTTTTTTACTTTTTACAAATGTTGACTCACTCGTTTTTATTACACCCGAGAAACGTGTTGTGTTTAATTTTTCCACACTGGCCGACGTCCCTCGACATCTCATTAACTTCCCAAAGGACACTTTGAGGTACTAAAAAATGCTTTGCTACCGACATTTGCTTTTTTCTTTTAAATAAAAACATTGGCATCTGGTTTAATAAAAACATTACCACCTTTCTTTCTTTTTTCATTATTACCAACCTGTTTTAAAACACACACACAAACACGAATATTTATTCCAGTGTTAAAAGCATTGATAATTCATGCGGCTTTTGAATGTTTAAAATTGTTAAATGAACCATAAAATTATCTAACTTTTCCATATACATTTTTAAAAAGTATTGTATTCTGGACACTGCCACATAATTCTTTTATTAAAATTACTAACTAGAAATTTATTATTTGGGAATTTAAGCGATTCTTTTTGAAAACTGTGTTTAAATAAAAAATTAGGTTTTGTCAGTTCAATATTTTTTACTTTTTGAGATTATTTTATTTATTTATTTTTAATCAGTACCTGGTGCTTTGAAAAGTTAAAACTGACATTGAAGATTAGTGATGATATACCCGTTTTTTCCGCAATGTAAAGAGATTAATAAATCAACATAAATATATTGTAATTTTTTTGCTTCTGTTTTAAAATTGTATTCCGCTTTTTATTGATTGTTGTTGCAATTTTCACTTTTTGTATTTATGATGTTCATGTTATTCTAGGAAATTTCAGTGTAAGTGGAAGTATTGGAATCGTGCTAAATTTTGAATATCGAGTTTTGACCGGAAATATCTGTTTTGAGGTCCCCTGAATTCAAATAAGTGGTGTGTGTGTATATATGTGGCTCAAAAATGAAAAATCATAGAAAGTTCAAACTTGATAATCATGGAATCCGACAGTAGAGATCATCTGTCAAAATTCTTCAACCGGAAATAACCACTTTACTTAATGTTTTTTTTTTCTTTACTTTTTTGCGATTTTCTCAAAAAAGGGCTCCATAGATTTTTTTTCAAAATTTGTATATCAAGTACACATACAAAAATCAACCACTTTTATTTGAAACATTTCTTTGGGAAAACTTATTTAAGAGCACTTTGGTAGGGTGAGGTGGGGTTAGGTTTAGCTCTAAAGAGCTATTTCAGTTTACTATACAATTCTGTCATCTAAGTAATACTAATTAGAATTAAATTAGTTGTTGAAATTCCGAGTTTGAAGAAAATTGGATGACCGAAAGTACGTTTTTTTTTACTGAAAAGTATTTTTCAGTTTTCTAGTATTTTCTCGAAAACCGGCTTCAACGATTTTCTTTAAACTAGAAATGTAAACTACACATATAAAGAGCTACAACTATAGTGAAGTCATTAAAGAGGGCTCTTAGAGGAGGGGTGGGGTTATGTTTTTCTCTAAAGTGCTATCATAGTTAATTATACAATTCTATCATCCAAATAAAATTAATTAGAAAAATAATAGATGGCCAAAATTCCGAGTTTCAAGAAAATTAGAATAACTGGAAGTGCGCTTTTACTGAACACTATTTTCAGTTTTCGACGAATTTCGATAAACTCTGACGAGTTTCATTAAATGTGGTATAGTAACTATAAAATTTTTCAATTACAATTTTGAAACCTGGAGTAAGTGAAAGTTGTGCGAGTGTTTCATACCAGGTTTTTTTTTTTTTTAATTTATTTATACGACTACAGTTCTCTCCACCTATTTGTATCTCTAGGTATCCTCCTCTTTCTTCCTCGTCAGTTCAGTGTCATCGACGTAATGCTTCCAAAAATATCCGTAATTATACCTCTCTGAGAAGCCTCCCTACACTTAGTTTCGTCATAATCCTGTTTTACCCCATCCCCTATCATCCCCTACTCCCTACTCCCCCAATCCCTACTCTTCAAGAGATAACTGGAAGAAATTCAAAGCAATTATAAACTCTAACATTTAACCTTTTCAGTAACTATTCCTGCATCCCTTCCCTAGTAATAGTTGCGAGTCAACTTACACAGTTGATCAATAGTTCTGCAAAATGCAGCTTCCCCTCAACAACACCTCTCTTCCTCACCACATACAATTAAACTAATTATAATTATTATCATTGAGCACACTCCAGGCCACTGTAACTAGCGTATAGCGCCAAAAACGGTGTCTATGGTCACTTACCCTTGCCTACATAGTAGGCAAGTTTCCATCCCTGCTACGGCGAGGGTGGACCTCTAAATATCCGTCGAGTCCTTCGCATTATCGCTACTTCACGAGCAAACCCAACAAAGTCTTTAAAGATTACAGCTGTGATGGATGCAAGAAAGTATAACTATTTTATTTTCATAATTATGAGAAAATACAAGCTCGTTCGCAGAAAGGGTAACCCAGGTAATAAAAAGTACTGTTACTGGGACAGTTCATCAACCTTGATGGCATTATACTACCCCCTTCTTCTGACAGGGAGGAACTGAAGGAACAAAGAGAAGACATTCTTTCCAGGACAGAGTTGTTGTAGACACCAAGGAGAACACATCAGAACTGTACCAGTTTTAATTTATAACATAAGACTTATTCCAGTTACTATACTTATAAGCTTATTATTGTGATATTTTAAAGTAACTTAATTTCTCTTAGAGAATATACCTATTTTAAAAACAGTGGTGCTATCTTGATTATTACTAATACTCCTATCTCAAACTTACATACAAGCCCTTTTACTAAACCGCTCGTGCTACTACAAACACAACCCATCCACACAAACACATTTCACAGCACTTTTCGTCAGTTCTTTACAATCTCCCGGCCAGTTCTCTCCCCTTCTTTTCAGCTAGAATTCCATATAGATTCTTGTCTCGTCGAGGAGAGGACACCTGAAGAGAAAATGATGCACCGTGTCCCGTTCACCACATTTGCAATTCGAAGAATCTTTCAATCCCAGCTCATGGAGCTTGGAGTTGAATTCCCCAGGGCCTCAACTTCAATTAAACTAATTTAACTAAAAGACGCTTTTTGATATACTACCAAAGATTATAGATTTCCCAAAGATTGCTACATGCAATGAAGGGTTTCTTATAAATCGCCATAAAAGTCGCCAAAAAAAAGAAGCTAACAAAGAAAACAGTCAATCAAGCATTCAAAAGCTCACTGTTCTCAACTTCATTCACTGCCAAAATCACTTTTACAGGCTATGAGTCTTTCACCAAGCTAACCACAATAGTTATACAATTTTATTAGAAGAAACAAGAATTCCACTAACCACCTCTCTTCCGGGTGGCTCAATCAGCCAATAGTGGCAATTCTACATCTCGCTACATCACTTTGTGATCGGTCATTGCGTCCACAATACACACTCTTCTCTCCATTCTAGTTAATTTTAAATAAATTTGTTTTAAGGTACAGTAGTTCGCTTTGTGTTTTCATTTTCATTATTCATCAAGCTTCTACCTACTAACATTATACATTCCGAATGTGGGTAAAAAAAAAATCTGGTACCGGTAAGTTTAGGTTTGCCAAAACGTTTGACTTATTTCAGTACAATGTAAAACAAAACAAAAAAAAAAGAACAGTAAAATAAATTGAGTGTAATAAATAAGTGTGTAACATTTGGATGGAAAAGAAAGGAATTGTAATTCTGGGGGGTGGGGTGGGGGGTGAGAATAGAGAATACTTTCAGCTGTTCTTTGTATAACCAAACTAGATGGACTTGTTTATATTGGGCGCAAAGGCTAGGGGGAAATAGCTCGGGGTGACAACGATATCGGTCACACACAGACAAAACCTCCAACCATTGTAACTGTGCAGAATGTAGAACAGTGTTTGGAAAATACTTTAGGTTTGAGAGTATAAAGGTTTTTTTTTTTTTTTTTTTTTTTTTTTTTTAAGTGAGATGTGTGAAGGCTGAGTGAGGGTCAGAGAGAGAGAGAGAAGCCTCTTTCTCACTTACTCACTCTCTGGCTCTCTCTGACTGTCCTTTTTACAGTAATGTGTCGTCTGGGGTTTTTCTTTCCTTTTGACCAACCAACTTGGTTTTACAACTGTCCGGATCTCTCACTATCTACCCCTACATTACTGTCCCTCATCCACACAGTTTTTCTCTATCTTAGTGTGTATTCTGTACAAAGCTCCATCAGTCTTCCTATCGCATCGTTTACACCGTATATAACTCTTCACTCTCTGTCCCAAACGTTTGCAAAACTTTTCTCTATGCATTGTGAAAACAGACCTGAGTTTTGGATCTCTACTGATGTGAATAATATATGGCTCAGTTCACATCACTATACTTTAGGACTAGCTGGGTTCGCTAATGCAATTAATACAATTTAATTGAAAAATTTGCTATGTAACTGCAATGTTTGCAATCGGTTAGTTACGCTGCCCATAAAAATAAAGATGGTTAGAGATTCATAATAATAATAATAATAAAAGTCTTTTGCGTGTGTAAATAGTGTTTATTTTGGGATGAATATATTTATTGGAATGAATGTATTTATTTGTGTGGGTCTTGTATGATTAGAGATGTGTGGTTGAATGCCAAAGGCACTTTTTGAGGGCGCTAATGACCCTGGCAGTTAAGGCCAAAAAATAAAAGTCTTTATTTGATATATGAATACATATTTTTCTCTTGTTTACAATTTTGTAACCAAATATAAAGACATCGCCTCATGGTAATCACCGTCTTGAGGGAGTCCGCCTTATAAAAGTAAATTGTGTGACTGCAATTAAATGAAATAAAAATACATAACGCTGATTAATCAAAAATATAAGACACAACAATAATGATAATAATAAAATAAAAATTAAATTCAAAGACAAACAGTAGATTGTTGTAGGGGATTATTGCACTGCGATCTGAAAGATCTATTGTTCTCCCTCCCCGGAGCCTTCTTAGTGCACTGCCGGCCTACAAGCAGTGTTCCCTGGCTACAGACAACACTGTCCATGAGTTTTAGAGGCTCCTAGGAAGACAAAATCTAAGGGCAGCATGCTGGGATTCCAAACAGGAACCTCCGCGATGCTAGTCCAGCGCGCTACCACTGAGCTAATCCCTTCCTTCTCCCTTGGCTTAGACCAATTATCTAGGGACGGAGACCCCCTAGTTTGTGTACTGTGTTTGTCCTTGTCTATAAGAGTAGAGTGTATGTAGCAGTGTATTGTGTACTGTTCTGACGAAGTACATGGAGTACTGAGCTGTGGTAACCCGTGGGGTCGCTACTCCCAAAGTAACTGCATGCAACAGATACCCCTTACGGGCAAAGACAAGCAGTAACAAAGCATCATAATAGAAAAAAAAAGGATAAAAACTTACTGCTTTGTGGCAAATCTTAATGAATAG